>JADDOH010005466.1:0-72647 GCA_016648135.1 Agrypnia vestita
GTAGATTTTCTTAGCGACATCTGTGGGGATTTAGGGGAATGAAAATGGCTTTGTACAGACCGCATGGAAAGGCGCTTACAACTCATATATGAAAGCTTTCCACGCAATTTGAACATATATACAACTTCCAAAAAAATGAATAAGCATGGTATATTCTATCATGGGTGGAAATGGCGAATGTTACAATTGTGTAAAGTGATCACTTAAGCCAACCATAAAAAGACAGGTCATAAGTCCTGTGTACACCCAAAATGACTTCTATACCTACTTTCCCATAATTAATACAGTTTCGTCTCTGTGAGATATCTATAATATACACTAATTGATTAATAATGTCTCTGTGACATAAATCCAGCACTGTTCTGAAAGATTTGAACAAACTCAAAATATTCTGAAAGTTATTATTATTCATTTAAATAAATGACTGTTCTCTGAATCTAATCGAACTTGCGCTAGGTTAGGTTATCAATTCTCGCGTTGAGTTGTGGCCTTCGAATCAAGGCTGTCGCTGCAGCGACGCTGGTAGGTATGCACGCGCCATCTGCACAAGTCGGCGTGCATATTGTCGCAGATGGACGTCATATCACCGTCTGCTAAGTGCGCCGCCGAAGCTCCATGGTAATCCGGTATAAATAGTACCGTCGGTAGGCAGAGTGGGCACACTATTTATTGGCCTGCCGGAGCACCTCAGGTTACTGCACCTATGCACACATCTGGGTAGGTGCCGGGAGATGAACCTTGCCCGGGTACTTTACCGTATCCGACGCGCGTGTGACCACGCTCTTGTGCAAGCGGGTTGTCAGCTTTTAACCCACACTGTAGACCAACAATTGAAATGGAAGAATATATATAAAAAAAAAGTAACCCATAAAAACCAAGTTTTTATTTTAATCCCTTTCTTTGTAAAATATAACAACAATTAAAGACGAATTAAAACATATAACATAACACTAAACTTACGGTAGTTTGATATATTTCTAAAATGTCAGATGTTTTGAGCTTTGATAAGACACTTCATGCTTTGATGATTAAATTCTAAAAACATTTGTCAGTCACTTTAGATTTTCGACATTCGTAGTGAAGTACCTATTATGTATACCGACGGAGTAATTCAAACTTAGACAATATTCCGCGACGTTATCGGGCCGCCGTTGCTAATCAAACTTTTCTAATGATTCCAATTTGAAAAAACCAAGAAAATTTATTAAAATCCGAAATTATACTATAATTTTTTTTCCACGAAAATTTGATAGATCTTCTTGATCGTCGCCACAATTCTACTTGCCAAGTTTCAGTTCGATTGGATCACGGGAAAAGGGTTGAAAATCGATCCAAAAGTTTTTTTGACGGCAAGCCGGCAAGCAAGCAAGCAGACGCCACGAGTTAATATAAAGGGAGTAAAAATGATTGTTAATAGAGTGCAAAAAATGATATATATATATATTTTTAATATTACGCAACATTTTAACGATTGAATCACTAAGAACATTGTATTATGCTTTTGTACAATCTATATTACAATATGGAATAATAGGTTGGGGGGCTCTTATAAAAGTAACTTATAAACTCTTAAAACAACTCAAAAATTAATTATCAAAGTAATATTAAAAAAACATAGAACCTTCCCTACAGATTTACTTTTTAAAGAAATTAATGTACCAACATTAGACAGATTATACAAAAATACCTCAATTTTTCAAATACATAAAGAAAAATTCACTCAACAAAATAAATACACCACAAACTCATAATACTCATAGTCATAGCCAAAGAGCGCAAATAGTAGGATGCTCAAGGGCTAGTTTTACAACGCGAATTACTTAAAATATCGGAAAAGGAAGTAATGAATCGTCAATATAACTACAATTTGATGAATTTAGAATTACAAAATTATAATACAAAATTATAATAAAAAATAATAGGAAAAGATAATACACGTTTAGTTTTTGATGGAGATCCAGACGGAACAGCCTTTTGCATTTGAATTTAAATATATTATGTTTTTTTAATTTATTTTACAAATTAAAAAACGAATTATGTGCTGAAATATTTTTGATAAAAGAACTTTATTATGAAAAGAATGTTTAACACGAAGGTTAACACAAAAAACGGTGTAGGAATATAGGAGATCGGCCAGTAAAATAACAATTTTGGATTTTGAAAATGATAAGTAGAAATAAATTCGATCTCGTTTTATAATTTGTATAGATAAATAATGTTAATAAAGTTTCAAATTAATTTCTTTTACGATTCTTTGAAGATATGAATTTCGATTTTTTTAAAATAGAAGTTAAAATGTTAATTAATTTAATTACTTGGATAAAAGTTCGAATAAAGTTTTCGAAAAACTTTTATTTTTGAAAGGTCAAATCACCGGTTAATAAATAGCGATAATTATTAATATATTTTGGAGTAATATTTTAGTGTATACTTTATACACTAGGGTGGAGTGTTTCGTCACCAAAATATACATTCAACAATTTGGCAGTGTATTATATTTAAAAAAATGTCTTATAAATTTGAATTGATTTTATATGAATATTTGTTTGAATTAATAAAGATTGTGTTTTATTCATTTTTAACGAGCAAGTACTCGATATATTATTATCAAGAAAATTTGAAAAATAGAACGTGAAAAAATGTAACTAGGGAGTTCTGATGTTTGTTTTAAAATAAATGAAGTGACAGGTATAAACTCTTCTCTTTTAACGCAATACTTCTTCGTGGCTATGTCTTTTGATACTCGTGTATTCTTTGATAAAGCCAGTTTTCGCATAATTCTTCTTTTTTATACCTGATCTGTATTATAAAATTGTTTTAATTCACTCGCGCGAATTTTAGAATCGGTAAATTTAGTAATTTTCAATGCCGATCTCGGGAAGAGAAGTGTTTGTCTGAGGATTGAACATATTTCGTCTGGCCCGGATTTGGTAGAAACATTTTGGTCCTCGAGCCGGACAGGTTGAGCCAGACATTGAGGTCAAACAAGTATTACTTTACTGGGGACAGTTAAACATGTATAAAAAAATGTAATATTCAATGTAAAATGTACGTATGTAATATTTTTATTATCAATAAAGAAATTTAAATAAAAATAAAAAATTATAAAAATCTTCCCCCTCGCTTTCCTGCAATCTGTGGCAGTGATTTCGTGAAAATGGACGGAAATGCGTAACAGGAAATAAGACGCCAGAGAAGCACGCGTAATTTCATTTAACCAATGAGCGCGCGCGGAGCACGCGTGATGGAAAAAAATCATCGTTTATAAACAAATCAGTGTCCAGCAAGTGCCATCTATCATAGCGAAGACGCACACTTTCAACAGCCAAAGCTTTTGATTTAGTATACATCTTGGTGTCAAGCGTGTGGCTGTTGTAAATTTTGGCTTATATCTTCTTACTATCCAATAAATACTTAATTTATTCTACATTAATTTAAATAATAACTACCCTTAATGATTTAAATTCTCAAATTTTATGTAATTTACGCGATTATTTTTAAATATTTATTCAAAGTTTTCATACAATATGTTTTGGGGCTCACTACCGCCATCTATGAAAATAAATAAAGACATATAATTGACCAAACACATTTCTAAACAAAATGCGTATGTAGATATATACGGTACCTACCTAGTGCGGCAAAATTCAATAATAAATAAATGCACATACAATTTCTTTACTTGTATTTACTAATTAATAAATATATAGGTATTAGTTTTTTTAAATTGTGATGTTAATTTCTGTTGCTCGTATGATATCTTTAATTGTGAGATGTCAAATGTTACACATCATATGCGATTACTGTATGACTCGCTTGTTTTTTTTTTTTACTTTAGTTAATATAAATATTTATTTAAATATTTTGTAGAGCATTAATAATTTAAAAACAAAGACATACAGATTAAATGTTTGATAATGATCAAATAACAACTATGTCAAAATATGTAATGACGGTAACACATTTTCAATAATTAATACAAACACAACGATTTCGCGATAATTTTATTTGTTGCGAAATTTAAATTTTATTTAGCATTATGTGAAAAACTGAAGCAAATCATGTATAATTTCAGCAACTAGAGATCATTAGTCATTTGGATTAACTAAAACGGTAAGTTCTTTCCTATTGTAATGTATGTAAAATAATCTGTATCCATTTTATATTGATCTCGCAATTTTTTTTAATTTGTTGTTTGTAGTTGACTTACTAATAACTCGTAACTAATTAATGAGAAGCTGAAATTCAAACGCAAAATGTCCGTCATTTTTGACGTCTATTTTATTAATGTTCACTGCACACTTTTAATATGTAACTATGAAATAATCAGTAACTTGCATAATAAGTATAGCATTAAGTTTTATTTAAAATTAAATTAAATACTTAGTTTTAAACCACTTATTACTATACATTCGTCAACTAGTAGGACAAGAATTTGTTATACTTGTATTATATAGTCTATTTAATACTTGTCCTGATAAAGGTTGAGACCAACTGAAGAAACTAGTTAACGATGTATAGTAATAAGTGGCTTAAAACTAAGTTTTTCATTTTATTTTAAATTTAATATAATGTCAATATTGTCAATCCACAAAGTCTTTTCCTCTTTTGAAAATTTGATAGCATAAATAAAGCAAGAAAACACTATGCATACGAAAATAGGAGCAAACAGGAACAAAGAAATAAAGTATGAAGTAAGCACCAAATTATTAAGCAAGAAAAACGTGTCAAAATGTTGTATTTATTTATTTAGGCATTACACAAGAGAGTACAAAATAAACTTTTCTTTTCATTTTCATTGGTTTTATTAATTTGAAATACATTATTGTGCTAGGGTGTAATTCAGTAAAAGCTATGCATTGCTCTAAACGAGGTTACTGGCGGCGCGGAAAATTTTTCGTATTTGTGATGATAATCCTTGATCGTCTAACTTTACCGTCCTGTGCCCATAGATACATATTTCATTTCAGCAAAGTTATCCGTGCTCGTATGTGAAACAAAAAAATGCTTCTCAATTTTTAAGTCTTCGGTGTCCACATTTATTTCGGGTTTTTTTAAATAAATTTTATGAACATTTAGTTTTATTCCCAGAGGAATGAAAAGTTTGGTCGCACTTCAGTAGATGCACAAGTCTGGTGCAGCAATGCAGCTCACGGTCATTGTACATGTGAAGGCAGTCAATGTATATTATATGCTATACACACACATAGACTGCGCGCTGCAAATTGCATATGCAGATTAAGTCTGCCTATTTTGAGGACTGAATTGTGTGAAAACAGTTTGAGCCATTGAAATACCAATACCTTCAATTGATTAGGAATGTTTATGGAACTAAACGTTATTTGAAGAGTTTTTCGATGGCATAACAATATTTATTTATTATGTATTTAAGTAACTAATGTACCGCCCGCATTAATACATATTCGCATGCAAGCTAGTCTATTGTTATGGTTTCTAACGAGACCAGCTTGCAGTATCCAGATTACTTGGTTCTGATGATTAAGTCTCATCAACGCTCGCGTCATAAACAGTATAATAGTATGTTAATAATAATAATAATAATAATAATAGTTTTTTTATTCATATCTTATTTTTTTAAATTGTATTACACTTCGACTGCCTAACTAGGGATTACCTGTTTGAAGGCAGTCGACTATTTACATAGCAAAAAGAGAAGAATGTAATTTAGTATACATTGCAATAATTTTTTTAATGAACACATATATAATAAATTTAAATTTGATAAAATAATTTGGAACAGAAATACAGAATTATCGGTAAAGTAAGGTAAAGCAAAAAGAGAAATCGAAATAAAATATAAATCACAAAATGTATAATAAAAATTTTAAATAAGCAAAAAACATTGAGAGAAAGTTACAGAGCATTACAAAGGAATTGATTTTAGGGTTTTCTCAGATATGACTTCGTTTTTCTATTTAAAATAGCGAACTCCCCAGCAGACTGCCCCGACCTATTTGGACGAATATCGATTCGAGTGCCATCCGGACTAAGCAACCCTTAGCCTTCCGCACTGCGATGCAAACCAAAACACTGCACATTTTTCTACAGAACCTTCTGCTCTTCAATATTCACTTCCGGAAATCGACTCATTCAGCAAAATAATCAGCAGAATCAAATCAAACGCCAACACGTAGACCAGAATTAGGTACCCTAAACATTTAAAATTACTGTCACACATTTTTTAATCATGTTTCCATTCCATCTTCCCTCCTCTTTTGTCCCTTTGTCCCATTTTGAATTTATGTACTTGGGTGTTATTTAGCTTACAAATGTTATTCACTAATGTACTGTTACTTAAGTATATTGTGCTATTTCTCTCACCAATACCAGTCCATCAAGTTGATTCATATAATTGACTAAATATTTTTTTACATAACATATTTTCTCTTCTAATATCATACAACTTTTTCAATTTCAAATAAACATAAAATAAAATAAAATCACAAAACAACCTTATCGACCCTTCTGTAATTCTATTCATTTTTTTATTATTTTTTATATTATTTATTATTTATTTTATTTATCATTTTTTTTATTTTTTTATTTATCTTTATAAGTTGTTTGTTGGTGTAGTAGTTATGAATCTCGCCTAGTGGTCCGGTGGTCTGTGGTTCGAGCGCCATTCCAGGATACCAGTAAGTCTATCCTACATTTATAGCACAAACGTTTAGCTTAATTTGATAATATTGATGCGACCCGTATAATCATTAGGTCACAAAACACATTTGTAAATGATTTTCTAAAGCCTAAGTATATTGTGTGTGCTTCGCTACTGTAATTGGGCCGTGTCGTGGTGTTGAAAAAAAAAATTATAATCTCCAATATGTCCATATTCATGAATTAACATGTATTGATTTTCAAATTATGTATTGTAATAAACGAGTAGGTACACACTCGTTAAATATCTTTACTCTTCATGCTGGACCGTTTGGTGTGCCTTACGCGCAGATAATGATATTTAAAAAAAAAAAATTTCTAAATTTCTAATTTCTAAAAAAAGTCTAATTTTTTTTAGTTATGCCTGTGCACATCTTATTATAGTTGTCGCATTTTTTATAGTTTGGAAATCATTATACCTAGGTACTCGTACTTGCTAAATCAATTGCAATTCTGCTCTGTATCAATATTATTCATTGTGCTTCATAGTTAACTAACCATCACGCCGTTTCGACGCAGGGGTAGGCAGAGATGATAGAACTCCATACTCCACTTTTGCTTCGGCTACATTCAAACATCTTCTCATACAAGTTCTACAGTTGAGGCTTTTCCTCAAATACTTGTAGTATCTGTTCGTGCCAAGTCTTTCGCGGACGCCTTCTATTCCTGTTGCCTTCAACACCCGCCTCATATATTTTCTTAACCATCCTTTCCTCGCTCATACGTTCCACATGACCAAACCATCTCAGCACTCCTTTCTTTATTCTATCTACCACACTACGGCCAGCATTACGATCACTCCTAATTTAATTAAAATAGATTTTCTATTACCCAAAAAGATATTATGTATTGACAGATTAATTTGAGAATATAAAAATGAATATTAAGGGTCTTTGATTAAAATAAAAAAAAAGGTTTTTATTGTGAAATGTTTATTGACAAAAATATGCAGAATCAACTTAAAAATCATATGGGAAATTTTATTGACAACGCTTCGTAATTATTAATAGATACTTTCATGTTGATGCTGTTAGCACAATGCTGATAATATACCTATCATTAAAAATATTATACAAAAAATTCAAGTATCCGGTTCAAAAACATCTTAGTCTCAAGTAATTTGTTTTTGATAATTTTATGATTCATAATGTAATTAATCCTTCTATTATGTTCCGCAAATAGAGTATGCAAGGAAAATGAAAGGCAAACGATAAGCCATATCGCTCGGAGGACGAACAATCGTTGGACCAACACAGTGGTAAAACCCGTTGAACTGACAAAATTGTCAAACTCGAGGAACAAATTCGAGGCATCAAATAACAAAGAACATAGAAGAATTTGAGGTATTTTTCTACAAATGGTTATAAAACGGCTGATGATGTTGACATAGAACTGAATAGAAAATTGTAAAATTGAACTAAACCCCTTCATTAGGTGAGGGAACTGGGACACCGTGAATGTATATACCACGCGTATATATTTAGGATTCATTTATAACGCAGTTAAAGTATTTATTCTTACATAATGAAATTCCTTACCAGACTTCGCGACGCGAAGGAGTGTAATATATTTATCAGCCTATATATGTATGTTTATTCCTTTGTGGCGCTCTAGAGACCAAACGCGTGAGCCGATTTTGATGATTCTCAACATGGATCGATTTGTCTTAATCTTGCAAGTGCCACTAAATACATGACATCAATCAGAATTCAATATGGCGACGACCAGACGCCGTATTATGAAAAATAAAAAAATGACGAAAAAAGTCGACGAACTACAATTAAGTGGGTATTTATTGAATAGGTATTTGAAGCGTATTATTGGGAAGATTTGAGCCCTTCTAGATTTTAAACGGGTCCTGTTAAGATCGCCATGTTCCGCATTAGAATTTCTTATTTGTTTTATGTGCGTATCGATCATGAAACTATTTAAATGTAGTTATTAGAATTCTCGACCACTGGACTTGTTTCTTTCTTATTTATTGAAATTTAACTTTTTACGCGGTCGGGTTTTTTGATTTTTTTAAATATACTATTTTTTTACTAAATCTAGGCGTTGCTGTTGATCCAGGACCTGTACATTGAAACCTTGGTGTACACCCCGGGGTACAGGGCTTCTCCGCATCCTTTTCCCCAAGAGCTGATGCCGTAGAGGGTCTTGCCGACGGTCAGCGGACCGCCCGTGTCTCCCTGGCAGGCGTCCTGACCTCCGGTGTTGATGCGACCAGCGCACATCATGTTATCGGTGACCGTGTTGAACCCAAAGTAGACCGACTGGCATCGAGCTTGGTTCACGGAGGGGATGATTACCATGTGCAGTTGAGTCGGGGTGACACCACCAGCCTGGAAGCAATATCATTGCAACATATTATTATATTGAAGAACACATTCTCGTTGTGAAGTTGCAATTTTTCAAAACAAAGTTCTGTGAAATTTAAATCCAAATTTTATCAATAATAATATGAAAAATTATTTTTAAATATTGCTAAAGTTCAAAAATTTAATTGATTATTAATAATATTTTGTTTACTATTATATGCTTTACTAATTTCTAACGATTCCCAATTATTCAATTTCAAACCAAAATTATTTATGTGTAACATAGCAAGTCCTAATTTTGTATCAAAACCGTGATCATTTTCTAATAAATAATGTGTAAATTTAAAAAACATGATTATTCAGACACCTTAAATGTTCTTTAACTCCTAAATTGAAATTTCGACCGGTTTTTCCAATATAAAAAGCTGTACAATCTTAAAAAAAGGATATATACAGTTAATGAAAGTACCATAGTCACTCCCCTGAGGGAAAAAAAAGTAACCCATAAAAACCAAGTTTTTACAATACTCCCTTTCTCATTTTCATATGCGTTGAAATATCCATACAACTTGTATAAAAAAAACGTTAAAAATCCAAAATTATACTATAATTATTGAGTTTTTTTAACGAAAATTTGATAGATCTTCTTGATCGTCGCCACGAGTCTGCTTGCAAAGTTTCAGCTCGATTGGATCACGGGAAAAGGGTCAAAAATCGATCCAAAGTTTTTTCGACGGCAAGCCGGCAAGCAAGCAAGCAGACGCCACGAGTTAATATAAAGGGAGTAATAAAAATAAAGTTGTCAGTCACTTACGGACAATCTTCCCCATCCGGTCACAGTGCAGAGCGTATTATCAGGGAACGAGGCTCCTTGGACTGGGAGGGACACGGTAGCCGCTGAGCTGCTGAAGGAGATCTGGCCAGCCAGGTACAAGACGGCAATGTCATTTTCCAAGTTGGTGGTGTACTGCTCGTGAATCTTGTAGTTCTGTACTTGAATCACCTGTCCACCAGAGTTGTGGAAGGAGGAGCCGGCGCGAACTCTCTATTGGGATGCCAGTGTCCTGGAAATGCAAGCATTTATACATTTGGAATTATCCAAGAATGTGGTTCCGTTGTTCATACAATGAAAATAAGTATTTCACTATATAATTTTATGTCTTGTTAATTTAATCTAACTAAAATGATCGTAATCTAAATTAAACAAACCAAACCTAATAATCTAACCTAACCAAACCAAACCTAATAACCTAATCTAACCTCATATATTGCCTATGAAATGTCAAAATATGCAGTGCATTTTTCGAAACTTTAAAGTGTAATTAATATCTTATTTAATACTTACTTTTTAAACGTAAATTATCTTTCATTTTGTTATTAGCACATTCAATAATATAGTGAAATACTCATTTTCGTTGTACACGCAATGGGACCATTATCTTGGATTTAGCCAAATAAAATATATTATTTAAAAAAACAACCATTTAAAAACATAAACTGTTAGGAAACTATTTAACCGATTTAGAAATATTTGCTATTATTCAAAGACAGTCGTTAAGTGTCCAATATTATTTAAAAAAATTATCCATACGGTCAAATGAAGCCTACAAAGTGGAGCTATGTTCTTCAGTTCTAAAATGGTTGGTTTGGTAATTTATTAAATAATTTCGGTAGTTAGTTTCGTTTTAGAAAAAATATTAGTATTTAACATTATATATCTGTATTAACGAAATAAATTTAATTTGACATCTTTCCATACGAAAATTTGAATGGCTGTGAGAAAAATAAAAATGTCTGTGAGAAAAGTTGAATTTCGCGCATTTTTGACCAATCGCTACCGCTTCATACTCGCTACCGTGGGAGTATTTCTAATTTTTTTATTTTTTTATTTTATTTTATTTATTTATTTAACGCCCTTATGGGCTTTACAAATATACAGAATAATTTTTTTTTAAATAACATAAGACAGTTAAAAGTTACAATAATAATAATTAAAAGGTAATAATAATAATAATAATAATACAGAAAAACATAAAACAGATAAAATAATAATACAGTTAAAGGTAATAATAATAATAATAATACAGAAAAACATAAGACAGATAAAATAGTAATACAGTTAAAGGTAATAATAATAATAATAATAATAATAATACAGAAAAACATAAGACAGATAAAATAGTAATACAGTTAAAGGTACAAATAATAATAGTTAAAGGTAAAATAGTAATACAGAAAAATTTATTGTCCGTTTTCATTTTGTTTTTTATATATCCAAAAGCCACAATACATATTCAAATATTGAAATAAATGGTGTGTTGAAAAAATATTTAACCTTAGGTCAGTCAGTCGATTCATTCACACTATTCTTACTATTCGAGAAACACCACAACACATGCGTAAGGAAGGTCCTAGGCATAAAATGGGAAGAGGCGCAAAACAAAATTGAGCGTCTAATCCCTAAACAAATTATGTTTGCGTAGCTAACACATGGCAAAAGAAGACAAGGTGGACCGAAAAAAAGATGCAAAGACAGCCTGAAGGCGAACCTGAGCAGAAGCGGGATGGATCCTGAAAACTGGGAAATCGCCGCCCATGACCTAGCACAATGGCGCCAAAAAATACACTGTGCCGGGGAAACAATCGGAAGAGGAAGGAAGATGAGGAAAACGCATCTCTCAAAACCCTACTACCCACCGGATGCATGTGCATAGCTTGTGGAAGGGTATACGTTTCCGGAATAGAACTCCTCAGCCACGCTCGGACTCATGAGAGACGTCATCCTCGCAAGGAGGGACGGCAGAAAAGCCTCTAATCTCTTTTATACTTTCTGCGGTCGGACAAAAATTCCCGCATATGCATCTACCTATGTCTCTTACAATAGACGTCTCCCGTTTTGGGAGAGAAAAAAATGTTTGATGTTATTTTAATAGTGTTTTGTCCTTTCACGTCTCAGTAGTTGGTCATTAATAATTTATTAATGAATATAGTACCTACACGGTGCCTTTATAAAATTTTAATTAAAAAAATAATTAATGTCAGGTAATTTGGACCGTCTGCAAAATTATATTCGACTAAACAGCAGAATAATTTAGAAAATTCTAGCAATGTATGATGCATGACAACATTTATCTTCTTCTGTATTTTATAAAGTTAGTCACAGATCGATCGATTAATATAAATCTGATGTAATATTTTAAAAGAGTTCATAAGACATTATTTAAAAACAAGATAAGTACTTTTAAGTACAATTTCTATATCCAAAATTTAGATATGCTGATATGATGATGATTGTAACATGAAACATTTGATGATAGTGACAGCCCTATCATTGAAAACTGAAAGCCAATACAAGCCACAATATCATCAACACATATTGCAACACATCAGCCCTGATGATGGACCCTGCAATTAAATCCGAAACGTCGCAGAAACACGGCAGAATGTCTCAGAAAACTCAAACCCGAAAGTTCAGTATACCAGCACAATTTTGGAAATATGCTCCAGTATCAGCTGGTAATTTGGACTGGTCAAAATTATCAACTTATAAACAAAGTTATGATCTTCATATATATATCGAAAACCACTATTATTATATTTTTTTAAACATTTCTAAACATAATTATTTGGCGAACGATCCCCAATAATTATTTAATTTTTTAAACACATTAGAAAACACCAAATTAAATTTAAATACAGAGTTATTTGGAAAACATTTAAAACCTCGCAGGACTATATTCCTGCCTTGATTATGAGTCGAAAATGTTCAAGTAGCCATGACCTAATATCAATAGTTATGCAATATCAAAGTCCGCATTTTTTTCAATATTTCTGACTTATTTTTTACAAAAAGTTACAGTATCTTATATAGATTATGAAAACTTCATTCATTTCAATATAAGTTAAATAAAATGATAAAAATTCCAAAATTCCAATTGGAATTGGAAGATTTTTATTATTTAATTTTCTAATAATAAAATTATTTTATTTTTTAAATAACATCATTTTCCTTGTGATTTAATGTATAATTATTCAATTTTTTATTAAAGTAGAAAGTTGGTTGTGCCTATAGAATTTGGAATCTTTTTAATTATTGAGTTAGAAATATTATTATTTAGAAATAGGATTTTGATATTATTGAAGAAAGTCAAATCAGTCATGGAAACCAATTGAACCTCGAGTATTAAAACAGTACAATACAGAATACATTGAAGGAATTTTGTCGAGATTTCCGGCCTCCGACCCCACTTTTATAAGGTTTGAAGTTATTGTTTGAAAATGATATAAGAATCATAATTATATGATCGTGGTAACCTTAACATTAAATATATTTGTTCATGTCTCGACAAAGTGCGTTCTTGCTTTTGAGGTTATTGTTCTATGAAATAGGATACGGATTAGAGCCTCCAATCCGAATATTCGAATATTCGAACCTCGAATATATTCGCCTGTTTTTAAGTATTCGTTATTCGAATACTTTAAAAAGTATTCGTAAATTATTCGCTCATATTCGTAGTATAAGATTTTTAATATTTTTCTAAACGAAATAAAGGTTTACGAACCCTGGAAGTCATATGCAAGCATTCATTCATTCAGATATACGATTTTTTTCTCCAGAAGTAGAAGCTATATGAAAGTCGAACATCAAAGGTGTAAATGCCTTTGTCGGACATCTTCTGCTTATCTTTATGGTTTTATGACAACAATTTTTATTATGACAACAAGTTTTATTTCATTGTTTTTTCAACGATATGGAGTCGGCTTTCTAGTATTCCTTAGTATTTAGCTTTCATAAATACTTGAACCGACAAACAAGAAATTATATACAAAATAATGGAAAAAAACTTGCACGTGGGGTGTGAGATAAACATATCTAAAATTTTGTCAGATATCGAGATTTTATTTTTGTTTTTTTAATTTGTATTCCTAAATTCCACATTATTTTTCGAAATATTTTCTGTCGTTTTTTTAAAACATATATTTTTAAAAATTAAAATAATTAAATTTTCTAAAATAATATATAGATAGTATTTATCTGCATTTATCATCCGAAGTAAATTATTCCTTTCTTAAGAATTTTACGAATATATTCGAATATTCGAATATATTACCATTGATTATACGATATTCGAATAGTTGGAATCACAAATATTTGAAGGCTCTAATACGCATGTAGCCTTACCCGTAGACACACTGTGCGGCCGTGATGATGGTGGTTGGGCTGATGATGACTCCGCCGCATGCCTGGTTGAAGATACCGACATTGGAAGGGTCGTACAGCAAGGCTACTTGCCAGGGAGCGTCAGTGATCTGAACTGGAGATCCTCCCACAATCCTGGGTTCCGGTCGAAGGCCGGCTGATTGTTGTGAGAATTAAAGTTTAATTATTAAAAAAAAAATTCAGCGCAAGAAAACTCTTTGTGGCTTGACATTATATCAAAATCTAAAAATAAAATAAAATACTTAGTTTTAAAGCACTTATTACTATATATTCCTCAACTAGTTTCGGTTGGTCTCAACCTTCATCAGGACAATACAATATAGACTGATCCAAGTACAGATATTTACACAGGAAAAGAAAATCAGGGAGGAACGGAATGTGAATCAGGTGTAGGTTATTATTGTTAGCTTTATTAATTTCTAATGCATCCAGATTGTTAAGTCGTAAACCTATTCCGTTTTTGTGTAAAATTTGTGGCTCTGTATTATTATCAAATGTATGATCAAAAGTAATTATTATGTTCGGCAAATTCATACAATCCTATATTTCTTAAGCATTCAATGTGTTTCTTTATTCTAATATTTACATTTCTTGATGTTTTACTAATTTAGAAAGCCGAACAATCATTTAAGCTGATTTTATTAATACCAGAATGGTTAAATATATTGTCTTTGTCCTTACTGTTACTTAATAATTTGCCTAAATTATTACTGGTATAAAATGCTGGCTCTATCTTTATAGGGAGTTGTCTTGCTTAATATTGATATAATTATTAACATCTTTATATCACTATGTGCTTTTTTGTCTTTGGTTTTAATTGTGATTTGAGTACACCCAATTTATATGATAAATTTTATCGTTTAAGATATTTACTACTTTTAAAATTATAAGGAAAGATCACTTTTCAATATATTTTTTTATTATAACATTCAAAAGGTGTTATTATTTTACGAACGAATATATTTTAAACTATATAAAGAAAATTATACGCCACAGAAAATCTTATGAATCTTAGTTGAGTCAAATCACTGTGGTTTGATGACAGTATTTTTAATAGTTAATAAAAAAATTAATCAAGTATTTAAATAATAATTAGTTAGTGAATAAGTTAAAAAAAGTATTGATATGAAACACAGATTTTTTATATAAATACATAATTTTTTGCGTGTAGACTTAAGTATCACCCAGAATTATTTGAAACCTTTATTAAAATAATAGAAATCATGTTATTAAATATAATTTTGTATAAAATGTACTTACATATAAGTTATAATTGTAAAATTTGCCTGTCTCAATACAGACACAGTATACCCAGAATAGTAGTTTACCTCCGGCCTGTCGGCGAGTTATTAGCCTACTCTTGCATTGACGCTAGGGTTTTCACTTTATTTTTACTCCGTTTCTTTTAACTCGTAGCGTTTGAGATTACGACGCATAAGGTAGACACGAAACCTAGTTTCTGCACTTAAATGGCAAGAAAGCTGATTAACATCAACGTAGACTTTTAAAAATTCACAGTCTTTGTGATAATCAAAACACCTTTTTAGTAAAGCACCACAAACATAAAAAAATGCATTTTTTTCAGGAAGCGCATTTTTTTCTAAAGCGGCGGCTGCGAGCGCGAATGGCACCGAAGGTACGGCCCTTACTGCCGCCGCCTTGTGTCCCCATATTCTATGTTAATGTGTGCGTCACAGTGCGTGCGTACACGGCGCCGAGCACGCACGCACACATTCTAATGGGTAGCGGCCAGTTTGTATGAAGACGTATTACTTTTAATATACTGTGATACAGAGCTCTCTAGTGAGACAGGCATAGTATAATTTAACCTCATCAAATGTAAAAATAAAGCAATGAAATAAATAAAATAAATAAATAGCTCAGCAGTTACTTCGCGAACCACCATGATTTTTTTTTCAATAATTTAAAGTTGTTACTATATACACAGTAAGTTATGTATTTGTTACAACTGAAGTTAGTGACAAAAGCATTACTCAGCTTTAGTTAGTTAAACCAAAAAATGGCAACACTTTATTTAAAAAAAAAAAATTTCAAGTAATTGAGGTAATCAATTAAGTAATTTAAGAATGCTGAAATATTTATATTATTAATAATTATTGAAAACTTACCATTCGCAAAAGCAAAAAGAGCAACTAGCACTGTTAATGACAACATTTTGAAGACAATAAGTAGACCTGCCAAGCTTCCGCGCTATTTAACTAAGATCTTATCATTTTGAGGGTTATTGTATTTCTCAAAATCAATTAATTGATAACCTAAAAATACATTTTAGACAGTCATCAATTAATCTCTATCGACTAATCTTGATGACTGTCGAAAACTTAGAGCGTTCTCGGAAACTCAGGAAACAGCAACACTGACTCACAGATTATCAAAAAAGTTTTTGTTTTGTTGCCTAGGGTACTATTTTTTTAATAAATATTGGGTACTATGTACACGCTGAATGCTGTGCAAAATAATGAAAAATGGAAATTGTCCAATTGCCTTCCTAATGGTGAAGAAAATGTGTTTGCAGTGAATGCAGTAAAAAAGTATAATATCCGCAAGCATTTACAGTTTAAAAAGTATAATAATTCTAATATACATACTGATTAGCAACACGACTATACAAGCCGATCGTCAAGTCGAACAATGATAATACCAACCACAAAAAAGTGTATGGTGAAAGAAAAAGTGACTGTTTGTGCCACGAATCTTTAATAAACTAAATAAAAAATTCTTCGATATTTTGCAAGATAAAAAAATTCCATTGGTCTCGAAAAAGTCCAACGTGAAAGAATACATACAGCTATAATACCTAATTGTTAACATACATGTACTCTATAATATTCATAAAAAAATTAATTACTTAAAAATAATGATGAAAACATAGTTTGTTAAACTAAATTAAAAACTAAATTATGGGCAACTATGCCATAAAACTGTTATGCAGTTTTGCATATGAGTATATATCTGTAATAAACAAAGGAAATTAATACTGAAAAAAAGTTTTTGATTGCAAAATGCTTGGATTTATGCCAGAAGATAGAATTTGCAAAAAAACAATGAAATAAACAAGAACCTTAGAATTCAAAAGTCGTTCTGACTTCCAGTAAAGCTACTTGCCAGGGAGCCTCAGTGATAAGGGCTAGCGTACCCCCCACAATTTTGGGTTGGGGTAGAACCGCAGCTAAAGAGTACAGGAAGCAATCCATCGATATCCAAATTTACGTGTATGTTTTTCTCGCCAATTAAATTCCGAACGGTATAAGTCCTCATGCGACATTCTATTTAGTTCATTTTTGTCGCATAAGATTTTAACAGCTTCATTAAACATTCAAACATAAATGTAGTTTAGAGGACTATCTATGTATGAAAAAAAAATCGTATACGAACAATGAAAACCAATTACGTCAGAGCAAAAATCTATGATTACAAACAATAAGAGACTTATATAATTACATACTCTTGTGTAAATTTACTATGTAAAGTGTAAACAACTAATAAACTTTTAGTTTTAATTGAAAATGCTGTTTTATCTCCAAAGCGTAAAATTTATACCTATTACACTGACAAAAAGTCAAACAATATGTTTTAAATAATATTATACGAATGGAAATTATATGCCACACAAGAACATCGTGAGTTTAGTTGAAATTTATATCTAAAAGACACTGTGATTGAAATACATCATCAATTATCGGATCATTTTAAATTGGTCTCATTAATTATTTTTTATTGTAAACTTATGATATTAATAACACGGAATAATCACATTAAAAAACTGTGTTGTTAAATTAAAGAATATATAGAGAAATCTCTTCCATATATTTTTTTAAATTAATTTTTTTTTTAAATGTATTATTTTTATTTTTTTCTGCAATGTGTACGTTTTATAAAAACTACCATCTTCGTTTACAAAGTGTATATAGTACTTGTCTCAGTATGGATTCATTGTTGATTTGAAATACGATATTGATTTTTTTATTGAAATACATTTTTTTTTTTTTTTTTTAAATATAGAGATGCGAACACGGAATTCGTGTCACATCAATATTCTTACTATTTTCAAATTAAGCTAAACGCTTGTGCTATGAAAATAGGACTAACTTGCTTGTCTGGAGTGAAATTCGAACCTGCGACCTTTGGATTACGAGGCGAGAGTCCTAACCACAAGACCAACAAGCTACTCATTAGTGTCTAAAGAAATAATTTAAAATGTTTCAAAAAGATTTTATTATTTTTATTTATTTACTTATATTAATTACACCTACATATTTTGGAAAAACATGTAAGTAGGTGTATTTCGGAAAAACATGTATGTAGGTTTAATTAATAAAATATTAGAAGATACATACCTAGACATAATAAAATCTTCTTTTTTTTAATGTGAATCTTTTGAACAACATGGTTGCTCAACTAATTGAAAAATTAAAAAATATTCCTTTGACTGTTTCATATTTGAGATCTTTTTAAATATCACACAATATCGTTTGACACATTTATAAAAATGTTACAATTTTATGTTTTATAATCAAGAGTAATATGAAGAAAAAATCGTTTCTCACGAATCAAAAAATTAACTAAATAAACTTGTCATTTGCAAAAGCAAAAAGAGCAACTAGCACCCTGATATTCAACATTTTAAAGGCAATGCGTAAAGTCGCCAAGCAGCCGGCCTATTTAACTAAGATCTTATCATTTCGATAAAATATCAATACATTTCGATAGAACACATATTTTTGGAAACGTGGACTTTAATGATTTAGTTATCTTATAGAGACGTGATGATTAGTCAGTAGTCATAGTATACTGACTGTATATTGTATGAAGGTGGAGACATGAAGATTAGACGGTAAATATACTCTGTCAATAAGGAAATAGTAAAAAATAATAAACATATATATATATATAGTGTCACAAAATTATTTAGCACCAACATGTGTAATTAAAATAAAAACAATAATTAAAATGGGATGCACATCACCACGATGTTGCGTCGCCGCTCGAAGGCTATAAAAAGCCCTGCACACTAAATATTATTTTTCTTCTGCGTACAGTACTGCCTTCAGCCACGACTTCTCAAGGGTCCGGGTGTCATAGAATACATTCCGCCCGGTAAATAATCAGAATAGTGCAACCATTACTAAGCCATTCGAAACTAAAAGTATCATACTAATTATTCTTATTTATTTCTTTCAGGACCCTCGAAATCTTCGAAACCCTCGAACTTCTCGAAACTCTTTAATTTTGAAAACCTCGAAATCATCATACCGTCACCTAGAATAAATCATTTACAGTCATTATATTAATTCTAATAAGTCCATGAAAACTAATGTAATTCAATAATTTATAATCCGCTATATGACTTCCGGATTAACGTTTCCAAAGGTTCGTCTTTATTTAAGCTAATGATTTGCATTATTTCTATTATAATTCCTACATGTAACCTTGTACAACACTTACTTAAGATAATAATCTTACAAACTACGGTGACCCATGGAGGATTACCCACTAAAATACAATACATTGTACGCTACGGTATCTAATAACAATTGAACGCGGATTGTCAAGTAATTAAAAAAATATTAAACCAACGGGCACGGACAAAGCGATTGCGAGCAGAGCGGTATTCTGGAGCCAGATGGATGAGGGACGAACTTGCAGATCCACGATTCGAAGATATAAGTCGAAAAATATCAAAGTTACAACTTTCACACGCTTGACACCAGCCTTGCAACATATACACAAAATCAGAAACATCGGCTGGTAGTGTGCGTCTTCGCTGTGATGGCATTTGCTGGACATTGATTTGTTTATAAACTATGATTTTTTTGTCCATCGCGCTTGCTCCGTGCGCGCTCACTGGTTGAAGAAATTGCGCGCGTCTTATTTCCTGTTACACATTTCCGTCCTTTTTGAAATCACTGCCACAGATTGCAAGAAAGCGAGAGGAAAGATGTTACGTATCAAAAAAATATGAAACACGTAATACGTGCTTATAAAATTTGAGGATTAACCTCGATTTCCCTAGGATCCCATCATCAGATCCTGACTTGGTGACAATGGGATCATCTCAGGAGTATACTCTATCGAATAAAAAATAATTTTGAAAATCGGTCCACAATTGACAGAGAAATCGGTGAACATACATACAAAAAAAAAAGTAGAATATAGAACCTCCTCCTTTTTTGAAGTCGGTTAAAAATAATATATACTTTATTTGCAGTTTAGCAAAGAATATTTCCATTATTCGGACATCGATTAGCGAGAAGTCGTCAAAGCCTCGTTTGATATTCTCATAACAATCGATCACTTCCTAATAAGTGAATTAATAATTCAAAAAAAAAAAATAGAACCACATAAATATCAAATATTGACGACCTATTAAGTGGCTGGGATAGTGAAATTGGTAACACGCTGCCCGCGTAAGACAGACACAGACGTCCGTGGTTTGAATCCAGCTTCCAACAATTACTTTTTCAGTTATATCAGTTGATATTTGTGTCTTTGCGTTTAATTTTTTTTTAAGGTTTTCACGGGTGTTAGAAATGTCAGTATTAATTTCTATGGGGGTAACCCGCGTCAAAATCTGGTCCTCGGAAGGATCATTCGTCAACCGATGTTTCGCCTGAATCACATCAGGCATCTTCAGGGTGCCTTGTTAATAAATTTCCGTCACGAGGAGCAGTGCGAGCCGTCCATTTGTATCGGAAGCTTACTACCAAGTGAGGTCTGGCAAGTCAAAATCTAAATTTGGGTACTTCGGTCATTATTAGCCTTAATGGTTTTTGGTATTTTGGTGTTGAATATTGGGTATTTCCGGCCGTTGTTGGCCTTATTGGTGGTTTGTCTGGCTCCTTGTGATGCGCTTTGTACTCGATGTTTCTTATATATATATTTACATTTAATAGAATATGACCATATATTTTATATTAATACAGGTTTAAAAATTTTATATGTTAGTTATAAGATCCCACAAATGAATAATCTAGAAATACGTGAAATTAGGAAAAATGTCAATATTAATTTTCCGACAAAATTTTTGCATAAGATATCCAATAGTTATCTTTCCACTTATCATTCTATCCTCTCCAGATGACATTCCATAATAATTAACCCCTCCGACAACCCCCCTCCCTCCCTTTAACTCCCCCTCCCCCTACCCTGCACTGTAACACATTTGCATGGTTTAACTTTTTCAATTTTTAGTACACCAACAATCCTGAACAAGAGAACATTGTTCTCGAAACATGTAGATTGTTTAATCTAATAAAGTGATGAAAAGAAAGTGATTTGTGTTTTATTTTAATAAATAACGAATTGTAAAAAAGCATTAAGCTCTTCAGACGGTCACCAAAGATGTGATTTTATTAGTTTTTTTAAACCCACTTCACTTATAAACGCCATGTTATGGTAGGATGGTAAATTCAGTCTAAGAATAATAATTATTTTTTCTCAAAAAATTAGGTAACACGTCTAAACACGCTACTTATTTTTTTAATCAAGGGGTCAGGAGAGGGGTATATTCAACCTATCCAAGACCTATTGATGCTGCATGCAGTGATATAATTTGATGTGAAGCGTTGCAGTTTGCCCTAAACGGGATATATTTTCGAAACTTTGATCAGTGGTAGCGACCCCTGAAATTAAGTTTAATGAAAAATATAAATAATTTCGTGTATATTTTTTTGACTATTGGAAGCATACAAAAGTGTGCACCGATTAAAAAAATGTTACCCAGATAATAAAATTTTCATAGACGACTGCTCGATTGTGAATTAGTGTGCATTCAAGAATAGTGTATTAATTTAATTCGTGTTAAGCGACTTTTGTCAAGTGACAAGTTGACAAGTGATTTAATTTGTCTCCCACAACCACAACCCATGACAATATACATAGATCTCCTCTAATTTATATTTTCAAAATACCTATAAATACAATATTTGATTTGGGGTAAATTTTCTCTTTGATATAGGTATGTAGATACGAGTATACCGGAAATACGGATCAAATCATCATCGCAGAAATCCCCCCTTAAATATTTTTTACACATGTGTCTGAGTGACTGTACTTCCAGTGCATGCTGTTTTTTTATCCAAACTATAATTATTTTTGCTTGACACCACCACTTCATTATTAACCTCTAGTTTTGCTTCGGCTGACAATTGAAGACCCCATGGCAAGAAGTGCGGCTTATTAACTCATTTTTGTCAAAAATGAGTTAATAAGCCGTCTAAACTAAATATTGTACGCTCTTTCCATTGGAAATAAGTTCAGAACTTAAAAATAATTAGAACATGTTTAAATCATAGGGATGAACATGTTCACTACACTTTTCCATAAAAATCAAAACAGTTACTAATGGAAAGAATATGTTATCTTCAATAATATTCATAATTCTCATATCATAATATTCATAATTCTCATATCATAATCATAATTCTGAAATTAACACGCCTGTTAATTTGATTGCAATATTTATGGTTAATATAATTTTTAGTCTGGCATATATTTATTTTTATTTGAAGACTATTATAATATGTATTTATATATTATTTTTCAATAATTTTAAATGGTACATACCATGTTTTGTGTTATTAATTAACATGCCGGGTATTTTGTAATTTTGGATAATGAAGAGTAAAAACCTACACTAATGTATGGAAGTGAAGCCTGGAGCTAAGTAGATTAAATGCTGTGGAGATGAGGTCCCTTAGACGTATGTGTGGTAAATCCATGTATGATAGAGTAAAGAATGAAGATATTAGGAATGAATGTAAAGCTGATCGTAGCATAATACATATAATAAAAATGGTCGCTCAGGTGGTTTGGGCATGTTGAGCAAATGAATGAGGAAAGAATGGTAAGAAAGATATATGATGCAAGTGTTGACGGCGCCAGAAAGAGAGGGCGACCAAGGAAGACGTGGCATGACCAGATTAACCAGATACTGGAAGATGGTCCTGTTAGAAGCCTGAACAACCGTCGAGCTTGCATGCGAAGATGTATGAATGTAGACGAAGTGAAAGTTGTATGTCAGGACAGAAGAGTATGGCGCTCTATCCTCTCTGCATACCCCCACGGGGAAACGGCGTGATGGTAAGTTAGTTAGATGGTGAAAACGGATAGCATTTGAAGGGTTATTTGAGGTTCGTGTTTTACCAATTTTAAAAAGGTGTTCTTCTATTTAAAATGAGTTTCAGAGGCGAAAAAGTGGTTGTTAACTATACTTTTTTAGGGAAAAACAGTATATTTTTATTTTTTTGTGCATAAATGCGTTTTTCTACTTTGTAAATACTTTTTTGATATTTTAGTGACACAAATCAGTAAAAAATCATCTTGAATTACCAATTAAACATATTTTTTAAAGGCGAAATGCAAATGTCTAATTATCTCAAAATGACTTGAATGTTAGTTAACAACTTCTTGCCATGGGGTCTTCAATTATCAATATTATGAAACAGTATCTCAATACTTTATTTTATTTTAATGTATTGCTCTCCTATAATAATTTATAACAAGTTAAGAGAGAAATTACTGTATTCATAATAATATTGTTAGTCCTTTAGTTCATATTCTTGTGGCATTCATTTTGAACACTTTTTAAATTCAATTTCTTTAGATTATTGTCAAAAAAACATTTGTTGGTATCCGACTAGTACTATTTTAGACCTTTGTCATTTTATTATGTTACTATTCAATTTACCATCGTTTAAAATATTAGAAGTATGAAAATAAAAAAGCTCGCCCACTGCCAATGTCTGGAAATTTCGTAATTGACCCGTCCGATTTCATATTGAAAACATGACTGAAATCGGAGAAAATTGAGTGAAATCTAATTAGTCAATACATAAATTTAAAGAGAAATTAAGAATAATATATGTGTCTACGATTATATTATTACTTTATAGTTTCGATTAATATGTGAACTATTGTAGAATTTTTATTCTCACGAGATTTGTTGTTAATTCGGGATTTTTTTTTTAAATTACAAATCCTACTTTTCTGGATTTCTCAATCCATCCGCCTGTATAATTAAGTAACAGCAAATTGTCAGATTTTTTTCTCACTGAAAGGATTAATGGTGTTCTAATGTTTTTTATTATATTTTTTGTTTTTTATTTTTTAAAATCATAATGGGAAGGAATTTTAATTATGATTCGGTTAATCATTGTGGTACGTATTTTTGTTGTTTCAGATAGATGGAAATAAAAATATAAATTCACAGAGAAAATTTTATTGAATAAATTAATGATAAAAATGTTTCCGACATCAATGACAAAAAGAAGGTAATTTAAATTAGTATCAACTATAATAACGTAAATTTATAAAATTTCAACCTGTCAATTTTTAGTAAAAAGATTTAAATTTGTGATTAGAACATTTCGCGATTAAAAATGTAATTTGTAATTTTTTTTCTTAATTTATAGAGTTGGCGTTTATCCAACTCCTGTACATTGGGATTCTGGTGTACACACCAGGGTACTGAGGTTCTCCGCATCCTCTTCCCCAAGAGCTGATGCCGATAAGGATGCCGTTTTCGGTCATGGGACCGCCAGTGTCTCCGTGGCAAGCATCCAATCCTCCGATTCCCATGCGTCCAGCGCAGATCATGTTGGTAGTGACGTTGTTGTAGCCCGCGCCCGCGTAGGCTGATGCGCACTGCGCCTGGTTCACTATCGGGACAGTCACTTTGTGCAGTTGATCCGGAACGACACCAACAAACTGAAAATAATTTGTTCATCATAAAAGACTGTGTTAAAAAATACCTTCGGGAACGGTGGTGTAACACCGCGTTACCCGATTGAAAATCGGTATAGTTTTTAATATGTGATAAAAATACATATATACGATACAGATAAGATTTTTTAAAGGTCCCTTTATATAATTATAATAAGGTAAACATACATATTTGCATTATTTTAGTCAATTATTATAAAATCATGACATATCGAATTTGCGCGCGCTTCCTCCGGCGTACCATTAGCAACTGAATTCAACCACGCGGTCGCTAGGTCGCTTACACTCCGTCTTTGTCTAACATGTGTTACGCGATTCTACCGTACTCTTTCGATATTGTTTTCGCTTTCACCGAAACCCAATCAACTGCCATCTCTGTCTTACGTGAAATGTGTGGTATTGTCGTGCTCTATCTTGCACGATTTAACTGCGATGTGCAATATTCTGCTCTCTTTTACACACTGACCGAAAATACGAGAGTAATGAATAAATATTTTTTAATTATTAAAAAATCCGTACATTCGTAACAGTTTAAGTTAGTCATTTTGGTGTGAAAATGTCTATTCGATGATTACAAAAAATGTAACGTTTTAGTTTGCGTAAATAAGGTAGATATTTTATATTTTCTATGACATGTAGACCTACGTTACATCACCGACACACACACTGAGATATACGAAAGAATAATTTAATCTGGAAATTGCAATTTGTGGGTTGGAAATTGAAGTGATGCTTTTGAGTCGGTTATTGGTAACTTATGGTGAAAGAAAGGGAAATAGCCATGGCGATAGTTTGATAGAGGTGCATCTGGAATAGAATATGTTTGTATAGTATATATTTTTTGAACAGGCAATAATTTTATAATACCTTTGGCAACAAGCGAACTGAAGGTCCAAAGGGATGCATAATTGTTAATTCGAGTTCTGACCTCATATTTTTTTCCTAAGAAAAGTTATTCCGATTTTTTACTTTGTGATGACATTATTAATTAAATCACCATTTAATTCCCTAATTAGCTCTTTTAAATCTTCCCAACCTTGCGAACATTTCCTTAGCTCTTTCTCAATGTAAATCTATAATTTTTATCTTTAGTGTACAATTAGATTTGGTACCAAATAAATTGGAGCAAACTTCTTTATTTGACATCAATTCAATAATTAATTAGATTAATAAAACTGAAATGTAATCACAAAGTCTTTTTGCAGTGATTGAAGAATAATGATTAATTATGCAGTAATTTAATTATCAAGGTTTACTTACAGATAGTTCTCCCCATCCGGTGACGAGGGTGAGGGTGTTGTCAGCTACATCGAGGCCTTGGGCAGGCAGAGTCACGGTGGCTGCCGAGGGACTGAGGTTGATCTCGGTAGCCAAGAGAAGGATGGCAATGTCATTTTCCAAGTTGAGGTTGGAGTACCCCTGGTGAACCTTGAAGCTCTTCACTTCAATCACTTGGCCATCGGAGTTGTGGTAGGAAGAACCGGCGCGGATTCTCAACCGAGAGGCGGATGTTCTGAATAGACAAAAAAATATCTGTACTATCCTCCATATAAGAGCACTAATAGCAATATACCTCCCACTTACAAGATAATATAGCATGGGTTCATTTGTTCAAAGTCTTCAAAGTTTACGTGATTACTGCAGCTGGAAAGGACAGAGGAGAAGGAAGTAGTGAATTAAGAATGGAAGATGGAAATTCTGAAGCTATGTATGTACACTGAGTAAACTGTAACCATAATTGTTAATGTTTATGAATAAACAATAGATCAACGGCCGATAACTTATAGCTAGAGAATGAAGATTTAAAAAAAATCGGTTAAGTAATTTAATAATACTTCTTGAGAATGTCAAGATTCTCAAATCACTGAATTTTTTCGATTTCAAAGCTGACTTACCCGTAGACACACTGCGCAGCTGTGACGATAGCGGTTCTGCTGATGATGACTCCGCCGCATGTCTGGTTGAAGGTACCGTCATTGGAACGATCGTACAGCAAGGCTATTTGCCAGGGAGCCTCAGTAATAAAGGCTGGCGTGCCCCCCATAATTTTGGGTTGGGGTAGTACTGCAGCTAAAGAGTACAGGAAGCAATTCATTAATATCTTAATTTACGTACCCGTACCCTTTTAAATTTAAATTCCAACGATATAAGTACACATGCGACATTCCATTTAGTTCATTTTTGTCGAATCAGATTTTAACTGATTCATAAAACATTAAAAAATAAACATTGTACAGAATAATTGAGATGAATCTATAAGAAAGCTATACAGAAAAGTCAATCTACGTATGAAAAAAAATTGTAAACGAACAGCGAAACCAATTGCATCAGAGCAAACGTCTATGATTACGAACAATAAGAGATTAGGTATTGATATATTCCATGTGTCGGAGGGGGTTTTCCGAAGCGGGATTCTCCTACACCTTTGACCAGATTTTATCTTATTTTTAATTTATTAAATATTTTTAATTTGATATATACTTTCTAATATGTATGCCTTAAACACTTTGTTTGTAATGTACATATTATTAAATAAATTGAATTGAATTGAATTGAAGATTATAATTATATTAATATATTAGATAGTAGATTATATTAATATATAATTACGTACTCTGGTGTAAATTATTCTTCTATTTTAATATTTTCAAATAACTTTAAACTTTATACTTCGATGAATCTTAAAACTCTTTTTAAAATTAAATTAATCTAAGTGACACTGTCATTGTTAAAACAATTAATAACAGATTTTTTCAATTGGTCTTATTACTTAATTTTTATCGTAAACTTTTTTTGTATTTCATTAAATGGCACATTCAAATTAAAAAAACTGTCATTAAATCTATGAAAATATTGATAAATTTTTTCAATATCTTTTACATATATTTAACATTTTTTCATGTCTATTGTTATTTTAAGTTTTCTACAATTTGTATGTTTTTACAAACTAGTATCTTCATACACATAAAATAAGTAAAATACTCGTCTTAGAACAGGCTAAGCCCAGTAAAGCTAGAAATATGAATACAACTGTGCAATACAATGTACTTATGAATAAAATAAATTAAAAAGTGATTTGAATAATATTTAAATTTAAAGTATCATGTTATAGTCAGAGAAATCGTAATTAATGTTTTATTGTAAAACACTTGTGTTTTAAAAAACAGTTTGATTGATAACCTTGACATAAATACAAAATATCTTTTTAAATTTTACATATCACACAGAATTATTTGACACATTTTAAGAAATGATAAATTATTTATTTTATCATCGATAGGAGAATAAAAAAAAAATGTTACCCAGGAGTCAAAAAATTAACCAAATAAACTTACCATTTGCAAAAGCAAAAAGAGCAACTAGCACTGCAAAACTCAACATTTTGAATGCAATGCGTAAAGTCGCCTAGCGGCCGGGCTATTTAACTAAAATCTTATCATTTCGATAAATATCAATTCATTTTGATAGTACATATATTTTTGGAAACGTGGTCTATAATGATTTAATTATCTTATGGAGACGTTAAGATTAGTCAGTAGTCATACTCTACTGACTGTATATTGTACAGGGGAGAGTGTGGGAAAAGAGGCATTTTCGACAGTCACTCATCTCCATTTTTGAATGTATAAAACATTTTTTTACATATCAAGGTCTCAAACTTTACAATTTCATCTCATCTCATCTCCTTCTCATTGTCGTTTTCGGATCGAGGACCCAATGCGTCGACAAGGCGATTTCATTCGTCCCTGTCTTGCGCTGATTGTGCGGCCTCCGTCCACTGTAGTCCCATCCTTTCTTTACACAGTTTCTGGAGTTGCCTCACCCAACTATGTCTGGGGCGGCCTACTGAACTAGAAAAGTAGCAGTAGTACAATGTTTATATCGTCTAGAATCGTCTAGTTTCTTATTCGATCTTTATCGTGAGCCCTGCAACTCCCTTCGAGTACTTTATTTCGGCAGCTTGGATTCTAGGGCGTGATCGTTCGTTTAGCATCCATGGATATCTGGTGATCGTACGTAAGCGTTGGACGGTATACTTTTTTGAATATTGCCATCTTTGTCTCGATACTAAGCTCGGCTCTCCTTATCACTGAGCTGTAGAGAAGACGCAGCACACCGCTTGCCGCACCTATTCTTCGATTAATTTCTCCGTCTTGCCGTCCATCGCTGGAGAATTCGATCCCGAGGTATTTTCATCTGTCAACTCACCATCACCTTTGTTTTTGAGGTACTTATCATCATTCCCACCTCTGTGCATTCTTCGTTGAAGCGGTTAATCCACTCTTGTAGTCCCTCATGTGGTGTCGTTAATCTCGCGATGTGGTCAACAAATGGTAAGGAGCTGATTTCAGTATTGCCTACCAGTGCTGCATCCGGTGTTTGACTGTTGCGGCTGATTCGGTACACGATTATAGTGAAGAGGATTGGGTATAGAAGCCAACGTTTGCCAACATTATGATCAGAAAATTTAACGTGACAAATAAATCATATTATAGATGAATTTGGCTTTATGTTTTAATTAAGTTGGGTGAAAAACAAAAACTTTGTCATCTCTTTGTAAGTGTAATTATAATTTTATATTTTATTTCTCGAGTTTCGAGAGTATTGAAGTAATATGATTTATTATAATTTTAATTAATCTCACGTAGAGCTAACGTTGTGTAAATTTTTCACCTAATTTAATGATCATCCTCATTTTATTCCTTTTTTTCTTTTTGGCCTTGAATTGTTTACTGTTATTATTTAGAAATGAGCATGCCACATTTCTAAATGACTATATTAGCGCCTCATACCTTAAAACGCATTACAAAGCTATAAAATATTATATCTAGATTACTAATTTAATGATATGTTCTATATCAACAAAAAAATTTACAAAAACGTTAATTTTTTAGCAGTAGTTGACAGCTAGCTCCAACTACAGCTGTGAATGGGGTATTTTACTACCAATATCATAATGTAGGCATTCAAATAAAAAGTTAATAAATTATGTCACGAATTTTATATTCACAGCCCCACACCATATTCTTCCGCACTCTCCCCCATGACTATTGTTTGTTGCAATAATTTAAGACTTTGATATCATTGAAAAGAGATACGAATCAAATGATCCTTATTTTATCGCTAAGATCCAATGTATTTTATGCATTGTAATGCTAATTGTCCTCATGAAATTTGTGAAATGTTTTCATCATATTTCCAGTCGGTTTACGAGCCTTCTCATCCAACCACCAGTGATCAAACAATCTCTCCTGAAATCAAAGCATCTGATATCCTTATCTGCAACATATACTTTCCAGTGAGTAATGTTATCGCAATAATGAAGGTCTTGGATACAAAAAAAGGCCCCGGACCCGACAACCTGGAACCATACTTCCTCACGATGATGGTGGGGTCTATTTGTTCACCATTAAAATTACTATTTAATATGAGCATAGAGCAAGGCATCATTCCGAAAATATGGAAGCAGGCGTTCATCACTCTAATTCACAAGAATGGATCAAAACAGGGTATTGAGAATTACAGACCAATTTCTAAATTATCCGTTATCGCCAAGGTCTTTGAGAAACTGATCAATAACGTACTACTTCCTATTTTTCAAAATAACATAAAAGAGCAACAATGGATTAGTCCGTAACAAATCAACGATCTCCAACTTACTCTTTTTAAACATTCTTTTTAAAGCTATGGATGACAAAACTCAGGTCGATGCAATCTATACGAACTTCAAAAAGGCTTTGGACAAATTAGACCACGATATCCTCCTCAAAAAGGTAACTTGTATCGCTGGTTTACCTCCTACATATCCAATAGACAACAATGTGTCACCACTAATGGTTATCGTTCAAAGTGGATTCAAATAACTTCTGGTGTTCCGCAAGGATCAATCCTTGGACCCTTCCTTTTTACGTTACACATCAATGACGTTTCTAAGTACTTTCAATTTGCTTCATTCTTACTCTTCGTTGATGACTTAAAACTCTACTCAAAAATGTCCAGTTTCGTTGATTGCGACAACCTCCAAAGCGAATTAAACAGATTCTATGATTATTATATCATAAATAAACTATTTCTAGGCTACACCAAATGCAAAACAATCGGTTTTAAAAAAAACTCGTCATAAATGTGTTCACCAGTACCATATCGGTGGTATCGAGCACCATTCGGTTGACACAAAAAAGACCTAGGTATTACCTTTGATACCCATGATGAATATATTTTATGAATCTGTTCTGAAAACTTTCGATTCTGTTTATATGAACTTATGTGTCTACGTTCTCATTTGTGCTTCATATTATATTTTGCCATGTCATCTTGTATTACATGTATGCAATAATTTTCATATCTGACGTGTGTGATTGTGACAACTTCCATCTGATAACCTCAAATAATTATCTAAATTTACGTCATGCAAATAAAATAAGATAAATCACGTCAGATGGGTTAATTATATCTTTCTTTCCAACTTATAATTTTCGATTCTACCTACTGCGGTACTACTCGATCACTCAAGACGAAGTCATCCACCCTGATTTGGATATCTACAGAGTAATAATATTAATCGATGTTTGATATGAGTTTGTCGTGCTTTAAGTTTAGATAAAATACTTGTCTACTTTCACAATTGTGATTCAAGAATATCATCTTGTATTGCGATTTGTGCTATAGTATTCACCCTGATGTATGTGATTGTGACATCTTCTATCTGTTAACTTTAAATTATAAACTATTTTCTCTCCTGCAATTAAGGAAGGTGATTCACGTCAGGTGAGAATAAATTATACTAATCTTTCTATTATTATTGTAGATTCTACCCACGATATACCATGTTTCATAATGTGAATATAGAATTTCAATGTTGATTTAGTTGAGAAATTCTCACCAATATTTTCACCTTCATTAATTTTTTTTATTTAACATAGCCAATACAGGAGATTACTAGATTACTATTTTTTCAATCTATTTGATTCATTTTATGAACTGGGTTTGTTCAACATTTGACTTATATTTTCCAATGGATTTATTATGTTTTGCCTCTAAATTGTAGTTCATTGAAATTGGTTAACAACAACTTCTACGAAATTGTACATCATTCTTTTTCTGTAATATACGAAATTGTAAATTTAAACTATATATATATATATATATATATATCTATAAGTATTTGTGGTAATCAATTTATGATAGAGTAAAGAATGCAGATATTAGGAACGAATGTAAAGCTGACCTTAGCATAATTAATAGAATTGAAAAAGGGTCGCTCTGATGGTTCGGGCATATTGAGCGAATGAATGGTAAGAAAGATATATAATGCAAGTGTTGATGGCGCCAGAAAGAGAGGGCGACGCCTCAACAACCGGCGAGCTTGCATGCGAAGATGTATGAATTTAGATGAGGCGAGAGTTGTATGTCAGGACAGAAGAGTGTGGCACTCTATCCTCTTTGCCTATCCCCACGGGGAAAGGGTTTGATGGTAAGTAAGTAAGTAAGTATATAATAGGTCTTTATTTCAGTTTGTTGAGAATGGATTCTCACCTCGCCATATAGATAAATATACATATAAGTAAAAATAGAAAACCAACAACACACATACAAGTAATAAAAACATGGTGAAATTAAAAATAGAAAATAGAAAACAGTCACTATTGCATAATTAGTGTCCATCTTTTATGCATTGAGGAGTCAAGCCACATATGCTTGAATAATGGAGTTGCTAGACCCCCACATCCTTTTTCTTGCGCTATCGTCGTTGGAGAGCAGCACAGCCATGGACCCTGTGTTCTGCGAACATATGAAGTGCACTGCAACGCCAGGGTAGACCGAACAGTATCCTGAATGCATTATTATATTGCACTCCATAGAGTTATAGTCTACAGAGTTCACTACATAGAGTTATGTCAAACAGGGATGCGTAATGTCACCATGGCTTTTCAACTTGTATATGGATAATTGTATGAAAGAACTGAAAAAAATAGAAGTTGGAAGCGAAAATGGATGGACTCACCATATATGCAGACGACGCAGTATTTGTGGCTAACAGTGAAGCTGATCTGCAGTGCCTGGTATCCAGGATGTCTGATGTATGCATGCAGAGTGATCTTATGATGAATGTCAGCAAATCGAAAGTGATGGTATTCGAGAGAGACGAAAGAGTGACTAAATGTGATGTAATTGTAATCAATGAATGCTTAGAAAAAGTGAAAGAGTTTGTGTATTTGGGATGTATGTTTAGTAGAGACAGCAAGGCTGAGAATAATATCGAAAGGAGAGTGACTGCGGGTAACAAAGTTGATGGTACTCTTAATGAAATTATGGCCAATAAGAATCTGTCAAAGAAAGCAAGACTAGCGGTACATAATGGCGTTCTAGTGCCAACCCTAATGTATGGAAGTGAAGCCTGGAATTGGCAAAAGAGGAATGAAAGTAGACTAAATGCGGTAGAAATGCGGTCACTAAGACGCTTGTGTGGAAAATCTTTGCTCGATAGAGTAAGGAATGAACAAATTAGACATAAATGCAATGCTAGCTGTAGTGTGGTAGATAGAATAAAGAAAGGAGTGCTGAGATGGTTTGGTCATGTGGAACGTACGAACGAGGAAAGGATGGTTAAGAAAATATATGAGGCGAGTGTTGAAGGAAACAGAAATAGAGGGCGCCCGCTAAAGACCTGGCACGATCAGATACAACAAGTGTTTGAGGATGGCCCCGTTAAAAGCCGCAAAAACCGTAGAACTTGCATGAGAAGATGTATGAATGTGGCCGAAGCAAAAGTGGTATGCCAGAATAGAAGAGTGTGGCGTTCAATCCTCTCTGCCTACCTCTGCGGGAAAACGGCGTGATGTTAGTTAGTTAGTTAGTTAGTTAGTTAGTTAGAGTTATAGGACAGCAGAATGTCTGCACTACAGCTCACTTGTGTATAGTGTAACGAAAAGGTATCTTTTCACTTCATTACTGCATCTAGAAAACTTTCTGGCTAGCATATTGGACTAATAGTTCTTCTCTGTCTTTCGATATCCTTAATGTCACATAAGTTGTCGCATATAATGTGACCAAGATGTTTAATTAATATTGTTACTGGGCTCTAGAGTTTGGCCCGCCAGAGACACGGAGGACGTTGTCAGGAGGCGAGTAACATCGAAAAACAATAAGTTCCGATTTCTTGGTGTTATATATTATATGATGCTTACCTGCATAAATTTCGTAAATGTTCAGCAAGTAGCGCAGAGCTTTGATGGATGGGGCCAACAGCACCATATCATCCGCGTAACTTATGTGACTGACACAGATGCCACCCATATGACAGCCAACCCGAGCACTGATCAGACGTTTTCTTAGCTTATCCATATAAACATTAAAAAGAACTGGAGACATTGCCCCTCTCTGCCTGACCCTGCTAGTCAGCAAGAAAGGCTCAGAGCTTACCCCGTTCTATTTAACAACGTTCTTCTGTTGCCTGTGCCAGATAGCAAGGATTCTGATGAATGGTGCGGGAACTCCTCTAGAATATAACTTATTCCATAGGGTATTATGGACCACCCTATCGAATGCTTTGCTCAGGTTCAAAAAACAGGCATAGATATATATATATATATATATATATATCTTTAGGTATTTTTATTGAGAATGAATGCCAATTAATTATATAGGTACAACTGATAAGATATTATAAGATAAGGAAAAAAACAAATTTCTGCGACTGGTTATTAAATGTTTTAATCCACATTCCTACACATTTTTTGTAAACATTTGAGATCGGAATACTCTATGATGAAAGTTATAAATTGAACGTTATTATTATTAATTTCGAGGATTGGAGCTTATCCAATTCCTGTAATTTGGAATTTTTGTGTAAACCCCGGGGAACTGAGGTTCTCCGCAGCCTCTTCCCCAAGAGGTGATGCCGATGAGGATGCCGTTGCCGGTCATGGGACCGCCCGTGTCTCCCTGGCAGGAGTCCAACCCTCCGATCCCCATGCGTCCAGCGCAGATCATGTTGGTAGTGACGGCGTTGTAGCCCGCGTAGGCTGATGCGCACTGCGCCTGGTTCACCACTGGGACTGTCATTTTGTACAGTTGAGTCGGGGTGACGCCGCCAATCTGGGAATAATCAAACATAATAATTCCGGTATCTGTCTGTCCCCGTAACTTCGTGTAACGTCCGTAATTTCGTTCGAATTCACGGCTAAAAAAACGAAACTGGACGGCCTGAGATGGGGCTTGAACCCCGAGCCACCAAACCCGAAGGCGGCAACGATGGCGATGTTACATATACATAAACGACTTGGCAAAGACGCGAATTTCATTTTCCGTCCAGCACAAAAAATCGCCAGGGTATTAATTTTATTTATATAAGAGTAATGACATTGACTGAAGGCAGGGGATATATTTTTTAAAATGTTCAAATATTTCGATAAAAGTCGTTATCAAAATATTTGAATATACCATTTCATGGATGTCAGATATAAATAAGTAAAAACGTATTCTTTAGGAACCGGCATGTAAAATTACCGTCATTTTTGACGGGTTAGAGCTAGTTAATTCATTATTTAATCTAGTCATTTGGAGGAGAGAAAGGAGGAGAGAAAGACATTTGGAGATGTTAAAAAGGCCGAAAGAGTACTGGACTAACGAAACTGTCAATCACCGCAGAATACGTAAGTGAAAAAAAATGATGCCAAAAATATAGGAGATACATATGGAGGCGCGTATGGAGGACATACGAGAGAGGTAAGTGGGAGGTTCTCATCCAGGATATGCTTCTTCATCCATGGATAAAATACAGTTTACGTCATATCATATATAATGATATGACGTAAACAAAATCACTACGCATGCCGACAATAACATGTGTTTTCTCTCAAAAGACGACGAACAAGCGGATGTCATTGGAGTAATGCAATAATTGATAGTCTCAAAAAGATTACTCGCTTGCCCCGCATTTTAACAAACGTAGTCGGGATTGCATGAACGCGTTTCAAAAATTTACCGTTATTACATTATTTTCTATTTAAGTGTACCTAGACAATAATTGTTTATCAGAGATAAATAAACAGACAAAATGAAAAAATATATAATTAATAAAAATGAACTTTGTTTTCACCACTTTGTTACTGAAATAGATCAACATGTTTCAGGGCCCATGGCCCCTTCGTCCGAATACAATTGTATCCAATTGTATGGACCATGGGCTTTGGCACATGTTGATATTTTTCAATAGAAAAGTGGTGAAAACAATGTTCATTTTTATCAATTGTATAAATAATGTAACCACAAAATTATTTTGCTGTTTTTGAAGAAGTGAAAAAAAGTGTATTTTTATCGTGATCAGTTTTTTTTAAATAATTTAATTACATACATTCTCATACATAACTAAATTTGTTCATTTTTTCAGACTAATGATTATGTCGAATCATAAGTTCACCATAAACTTCGAAAAAAACGTATTCTAAATCAGAACATTTTACACCAACCATCGTTACCGTCAAACGTGGTCATCATATGAGGAGTATAAAAGCAAAACCAGCAATATCCCACTGAGCTGATTCTGAGTTTCTGAGAAATAAAAAAAACTGTTTCTACTCAAGTAAATTACTCTGGAATCTATAAAACCTACATCTTACGTATATAAATTTTCAAAACCAATTTTCACTTCAGTTTTCCTCTTATAAACCTAGATACGGGCACCTGAGGTTGAGGGAAGTCTCTGGAAGTTTTTAAACCCGACCAAACGGTCCAAAGTGACACAATGTCGGAGCCCGGCAAAAAGCGAGTTAGCAACAGTTATGCACTTGCGTTTCTAATGCATCCCCATCGATGCTGAAAGGGTATAAAAGCCAAGCGCTGGTACTACCAAGCAGGTTGATCTGCTTGAAAAGCGCATCCAGCAGTCTTCGCCTTTCTAGAGGGTATGCGGGAGGTTTTTCTAGTGAACCTAGCAATACAGATCACCGCCGCAGTCGAGTCTACTCCTGCTGGACCAGGTGGGTGTAGGGCCATCTCCGAGACGTATCTCCGCTTGATATTTAATCGTTCTTGCCATTGATTTTTTCTAGCAAGAGCCTTCGCTGAATCCACGAACGCTTAATGTGATCACAAAGAATCCCGTCATAAGGCTGTGCCGGACAACTAAGTGCCTGTACCTAATTTATGGTGATTTTCTTTGTATTTCTACTGCCCGCATTTCCTTATCTTTTAAATCAATTGTTTGTTGTGATAAAATTTTCTCTTTTCAATTCGCAACCTTGTCACTTGAGAATGTAAATTGAAACTTTCACTCCATTTCAACGTGGATTAATAAATATTAAACTTTTAAATACGTAAATAATAAAAAAAAAAATTTAAATACCTGGATATAACTGTTTGCTATGAAATAGTAGACATTGCTGTTCTCGCTACTTACATAATTGAATATTGTTGTCATTGCTATGATGTTTCAATCTAAAATCTCAATTTAGTACGAAATAGCCTTTTTGCCTTGTGACATCCTTAGGGTTTTTTTGTTAATGGATATTACTGCCCTTGCTTTTTATCCTATGAGAACATTGTTATCTTTGCTTTTCATAGTGATTTTGGAAGGCATTGAGATACATTTCCTACAAAACGTCAAATTCAGTACATTCGAATTAAGCAGTCCTCAATGATTCTGGTATTGCTGCCTTTGCTTTTATACCCCTCATATATGTTACTAGGAGACCTCATAGGTCTACTTACGCTTAGTCTTCCCCATCCGGTCACGAGGCTTTGTGTGTTGTCAGGTACGCTGATTCCTTGGGGAGGCAGGGCCACTGCGGCTGCCGAATCGCTGAAGCTGATCTCGGCAGCCAAGTACAAGATGGCGATGTCGTGTTCCAAGGTGTTGCTGTTGTACTGCTCGTGAGTCTTGGCATTTTGTAATGCAATCACCTGGCCACCGGAGTTGTGGTAGGACGAGCCGGCGCGAATTCTCCATTGAGAAAGAAGTGTTCTGAAAAAGCATATTTTTTTGTTTACATATTAGATCTTTTAAACAAGAATGCATCATCTGGTATTTATACAAAGCTGAGATAATTAACATTAATGTTTAAAAAAATAATTTTGAGATTCCTTCAAAGTTTAGATCTTCGCCTTTGTATTCAAATGTCGCATTATAATTTAGAGTAGTAGGTAAACTGATTCATAATTTCAGTACAATTCAAATATTTTATTTGTATTGAAATAAATATATTAAAAAAAAAAAAGTTCATATAAATAGTGTTATAAACAAACAAATAAATAATGTGTTGGTTTCCTTATTTTCATGTAAGCAACTTTGAAATTTGACATGTTTGTGACATAGTTAGAAATAGTTAATTACTATCGGAATTTTGATATAAAAATGCATCTTATTTAACATGTTTGGAACAAATACGCCGTAAAAGATATCTATGGCTTGAAATTTTGTCATTACTATGAAATATGAAATTAAAGCGCCACTGGTAAATAAATAATTTATTTTTTGATTAGAGTAATATTTTTTTAAATATATATATTCGAGGGTAGAAAGTCAAAAGGCAGTTAGCGATTAATTCGAACTTTACAAGAGAGCAAAATAAAGTTCTGTCAATCTGATTTTGTCGATGTTTCTTTGATTATTTAACGATTTCCATATTTGTTGATCCAAAGTACATATGGAAATTGTTTAATAATGAAAGAAATATTAACAATATCAGATTGACAAAACATTATTTTGCTTTCCTGTAAAGTTCGAAATAATCACTAACGCTCTTTTGGCTTTCTATCCTCGAATGATATTCATCTGATCTGTTTAAACGTACATCGACCGTGAACCGCCAATATCTACTCTCTTCATAAATGTAAAATTTTCTGGATCTCGTTGCAGTATTAGTTTAACATATTATATAATATTATCTTGCTACTTTTTTTACGCATCCTATAAAAATCTGTTTTATTTTTGAATAATTGTGAATTTAAAATTTAAATAAAAATTAACGACTTGTTATTTTACCTACTATTATCATAAAAGCCGATAGCTCCTAAGTGAAGGTAGGAGATATTGGCGGTTCACGGTCGATACATGTAGTGTTTTTAGAACACACCTACTAACAAATATATTGTGAAATATAGGTATTTATTAGTATCACGAAGACATCTGGCTATATTATCGGTAACTACCAACTTCTCGGTTATTTTTATGAACTGACTTTCATGGTCTCGGAGTCAATTGTTTGATTGAGATTATTCTTGTGTTCAATTCAATTTTCAATTTTTATTTATTACATAATATGTACATTACAAACTTTATGTTTAATGCATACATATTGTGAATTTATATCTAAAAATATACATATACACATATATATACATACATACACATATACATACATATATACATACACACATACATATTGTATATTAAAATAACAATTTATTATTAACCAATTAAAAGTGACCTGTACAGTCTGGTTAGAGTTGTAGGAGAATCCTGCTTCGGAAAATCCCCTCAGACACATGGAATATATCAATATCCAAAGCGATCTTGTTCAGCATAGCTGTAGCTTTTTCAACAGGCATAACCATCGGCAGGTTGGTCCTGTATATCGGAATGTGAAACAATCTATGCTGACGATGTCTAAGGTAATTATCAGGAACAATTGTGTGCCTGACGTATTGTGTGAACTACATAATACTATATCTAGACCGCATTTATAAGAATGTGCGCAAAAATATGTGCGTTGTTACGATGCAAAAAATGAATACAAAAGAAGTTTTTTTAGTAAGTAAATAATCTTTTTTAAACTAAAAAATATATATTTATTTGTAATATCATATTGAGGCTTGTAATACGGGCTTGCCAGGCATCTTTCTCCCCACTTTCTTCTTACCGGAAAAAGCTAGGAATGGTCTTTTGATTGTGGTCGACCTATAACACATACTGTAGCTTATGTTCTTCTTCTTCTTTTTCTCTAAGTCACAATTGTTCCACTTCTGGACATAGGCCTCTACTAAAACCTTCCAATGTTTTCTATCTTGGGCTATTTCTTGCCATCTTTGACCCACAAGCTGGATAATGTAATCCGTCCATATTTTTTGTGGTCTCCCTACTCTTCTTTTATTGTTCCGTGGTCTCCATTTTAGCATTTTTGGTGACCATCTGCCACTATAACTTGTATTATTGTTTTTTATTGTAATATCTACCTTTATTTATGTAAAAGCCCTAAAAGACGTGACTTGAATCCCTCAAAATGCTCTTGTGTAGTTTTCACACGCAAAAAGAATATAATATCATTTGACTATATACTAAAAGGAGAACAATTAGAAACAGCTACATCAATCAGAGATTTAGGGGTGATCAATGATAGAAATTTTTTTTATCGATTCTTTTATAAGTAAGGGTTATAGGGCTTTAGGTTTTATCATGAGAATATCTAAAGATTTTAAGTGTGTAAAGACATTGAAATTACTTTACTGCACTTTTGTCAGAAGCAAACTTGAGCACGCAACGCAATTATGGAACCCCCAGTATGTATGATCTATGTTTGCTTGGAATAAATTCAAAAAAAATTTATTCGCTTTCTCAACTTCAAATTCAATTGCGTTTCTGACGATTATGACAGTTCACGCAAAAAATATCACATCCTACCATTACAAAAACGTCGGGAAATAGGTGATTTGATGTACCTACTAAAAATTGTATCAGGCAACGACGACTGTCCTGAACTATTAAATATACTAAAATTCCATGTTCCCTGTAGATCTCGTAGACACAACCCAGTCTTTCACATTGATTTTACCTCATACAACTATCGTCGTAATTCATATTTCTTGAGGGTATGCGATGCATTCAATAAACTGATAAGATTATTGGATATTGATTTGTTCGAGTGCAGCCACACAAGATTAAGAAAAATTTTGAGTGCTGAATTTTTTCTACTTAATAATTAAGTCTCTTTTTCTCTTGTTCATTCTTTTTGTATTATTTTCAACATACCTATGTTTTTCTGCTAATAATTAAGTCTCTTTTTCAATTGTTTAAATTTTTTATTCTTTGTTGTTATATAATTCTTAACATGCTTAAGTTTTAAGAAAAAATTTGATTGCAGAATTTTTTTCCTACTTAATAATTAAGTCTCTTTTTCTCTTGTTCATTCTTTTTAATAATTAAGTTTCTTTTTCATTTGTTTAAATTTTTTATTCTTTCTTGTTATATAATTCTTAACATGCCTTAGTTTAATTCATAAATATTTATCATTACTAACATATTTCTAAATGTGGAGACCTGTAATTGGCCATCTATATTGTATCAATGTTTTCTATGCTTCTTTGTTGTGCTGTTGGTCTTCCATGAATATTAAATAAATAAATAAATGAATAATTAAATAAAATTAAAATAATAACTACGTCAATTTATTGTGATGGAAACTCACTCGTAGACACACTGCGCAGCTGTGATGATGGTATATGTGTTGATGATGACACCGCCACATGCTTGGGTGAAGACACCGATGCTGTTGGGGTCGAACAGCAAGGCTACTTGCCAGGGAGCCTCAGTGATGACGGCCAGCGAACCTCCCACAATCTTCGGTTGAGGCAAGTCAGCGGCTGTGTATTGTAAGAACGAAGCTTAAAAGTCAACATTTATGAATATCATCCTGCGCTTTTTCTTTATTCTTATTCCTTGTGATTTAAGTACAACTCTTTCCATTTAAGAAAGACAATCGAATTAGTATGTGTAAGACGTGCGTGCGAGGCACATTGTTTCATTGTTTCATTGAGTTTCTCCAGGGTATGCTTGGCTACAATAGTTTAGAGACTAGAAGGAATGTGTATTTGATTACACATTTTTATCGATTGTTGCGCGGTATGATCGATAATCCTCAAATTATGCAGAGCATTGGTTTGTATGTTCCTGATAATTACACTAGACATCGTCAGCATAGATTGTTTCACATTCCAATATACAGGACCAACCTGCCGATGGTTATGCCTGTTGGAAGAGCCACAGCTATGCTGAACAAAATCGCTTTGGGTATTGATATATTCCATGTGTCTGAGGGGGTTTTCCGAAGCGGGATTCTCCTACACCTTTGACCAGATTTTATGTTATTTTTAATTTATTAAATATTTTCATTTTTGATATATACTTCCTAATATGTATGCCTTAAACATTTTGTTTGTCATGTACATATTATCATGAAATAAATTGAATTGAAATTGAATTGAATTGAATTGAATTGTGTTGGTGTTTATACTTGTAAACACCAACACAATGAAACAATGTACGTCGTACGCAGGGCTTACGTATACTTCGATTGTCTTTTTTAAATGGAAAAATGTATAAATTCGCGTCATTAAGCTTGGTTTATCTTTTTATGTAGGTACACATGGTTTCATGTTAGGATTCAGTTGGGTGAGTGTATTATATCTACTACATATGCGTAATACGCAATTAATGTCAGTTCTTCAATACCTTGAGCGTTTTTAGTCGCTGATCACTAGGGTTGTTCCTGAGATATTAGTAAGTTAAGTGAAATATAGCGAAGCGAAGAATTCGATTTTTTGACAAGCTAAAAACATAGTATCCGTAAAATATGTTTATGTAAACAATATCTGAACTATTATTTTGTAACAATGTAAAACCAATTCAATTAAAATAACTATTCAATGACATTTATATTGTATTCTTGTTATAACATTGCATTTTGGTGTCGAATATAAAACCTGATAAATTGGATAACCCGCTGTACGGTGCATAAAGTAGCACTCTCGCTTTCTTCTCACGTCAAATCCGTATAGCGCCCCTGGTGGCTGTTTCTGCAACCATTTCTATCTTTTCCAATTTATGAATTTGATATAAAACGAAATATTACACATTAGTTTCCAGCAGATTACCAACCTTTATAGGCCATTGCCCCTGTGAGATGTTATTTTTCTATCGTCGACTATTTTTGTCGAAGGGTTATAATATACAGAATACCCCATAATTAGTAGCAAAAACTTTCAAAAACCAAAAGTAGATTCCTACCTTATCGAAAATATTAAACTATTATTACAGAAACTTATATCGATTATGAAAAATTATAAAAAACCTTGCAAAAAAATTCTATTTTAAATTTTTTGCAAGGTTTTTATCATTTTATTTGACTTGTATTAAAGAGAATGAATTTTTATAATCGATATATGTTTCTGTAATGATAATTTAAATTTTTGCCAAAAATAAGTCTGAAATATTTCAAAAAATGCAAATTTTGATATTGCATACTTCCATAACTATTGATATTAATTTGGTCGCGGTTGCTTTAACATTTTCGACTCACTATCAAGGCAGGAATCTACCTGTAAAGTCTTTGCTTCTAACTAAAAAATAAAATAATAAAATAAACCAACACTTTAGATCGATACAATTTGACAATGCATAACAAGACATATAGCTAAGGAACAAATAAGCCAAATCCAAAATAAACTAATAAAGTGTAAGCCCCTCACCAAGCACATGAGCAAGTCTCATTTTTGGAGAGGCAAAGCAATAAAATAAAATGTATCAAGTTGATTGTAATAGACAAATGTATTATGATTTAAATGTACTTTTAATATTAAATAAAAATAAAATAAAAAAAATTAAAAAAACTACGACACACCCTGTATATAAATTTAAATCAATGTAATAATTGAAAATACCCTGCCAGATACAACTAGGTTTTTCAAAGCGTAGAATCTCTGAAGAAACCAAAATATAACTATTATATTTGGTCAATGATATGGCGAATATACTTAAATAAATCATTTATTTCGGACACAAAACAAATAAAACGCATATGCTCAGATTATAATTACCTCTTGAATTCGATAGACATTTCTATTACTAAATATGAAGAGTATCGTCATATGGTAAGACATATACTAGAAACTCGTCCCCCTCCCTGACAACGATCATTATATACATTATTACGAACAATCGATTGAAAAAAAATTGTAAAATTATTTTATCTGTCATTCATATCAAATTGACTTATCTATAATATTATGTCTTATCTGTGTCATCCTTTAATTGTGGGAGACATTTAACTATTTTTTCTGTATTTTGTCCTACCAAGCAATTATGTCTCCCTGTTGGACGACCGAATAAAATAAAATAAAATAAAATAATTAAAATATTTGCAAACATAAAAAAAAAGAAAAGTGAACATGATTATTTAAAAATTACTTTATTACAAATGATTATTCATGCCCAAAGTTAACGTATCGCCCAAAATCAAAAAAATCTCAATTTCGCCCACTGACGGGCGAAATTGCCCACATTAGGAATAAGTGCTCTGTGAACATAACCTTTACTTAATTATTTGATATGAAATTATTGAAAATATCTCTACGAACGTTGCACTTAATTGAAAAATTTTAAAAAATTAATTATTTCTTGAAAAATTAAAATTTAGTTTACATGGATTGTCGGTAAAATCAATAAAATCAAAATTATTTTACAAAAATAAAAAAATTAACAGAAAAATACTTACCATTTGCAGAAGCAAACAGAGCAACTATCACTATGAATCTATACATTTTTAAAACGATACGTAAACCCGCCGAGCGGTCGTGCTATTTAACTAAGATCTTATCGTTTTGATAAATTATGATAGTAAACATATTTTTTGGAATCGTGGACTTTGAAGATTTTGTTATCTCTTATTGAATAAGACACAAGAAGGCTTGAAGATTAGCTGGTAGACAATCTCAATCAATCATGAAACAACATTGCTGATTATCCATATATCCATACAATATATATTATGTGTGGTAGTTTACTTTATCTGTACTCGAGTATATTTTGTTTCACACACAGAGTATAAAATTGTACAGAGACGTAGGTGAAAGGATTGGGACACAGCGGAAGTATGTCCCCAGTTGCAGTGCAGTTAAAGTATTTATGCTATCGTTATTAAATCCCCTATTTTTTTTACAATAGACGACGTTTTTATATGTTTCGTTCCAAAATAGGTAGGTCTCTTCAAGTAAAAGTATATTATTTTTTATTTTTGCAATAAAGCGCGACTTATTTTGTAATAATTTTTAATATTTTTTGTAAAATAATTTAATAAATAAATATTAAGACCATTCAATAATCATTTAAAAATTATTTTAAAAAAAACAAGCTCGTAATACATTTTTAAATAGGCCAAACGTAAAGGGTCCAGTCGTAGAATCAGACCATGTACCAATAAATTTATGATAGGTCACGTGTATATGCAAGGTGTGTGACTACTTACATTTTTTACCTACTTACATTTTCGACTCAAAATCAAGGCAGAAATCTACCTGCAAAGTAGAGTCCACTATACTTTGCAGGTAGATTTCTGCCTTGATTTTGAGTCGAAAATGTAAGTAGGTAGATACCTGCTTTAATTATGAGTGGAAAATGTTCAAGCAACCATGACCTACTGTTAATAGTTATGGAGATATGCGACATCAAAATTTACAATTTTTTCAATATTTCTGACTTATTTTTTTAAACGTTGGACTACAATAACTTTAATCAAGTAAATGAATATTTCGTAATCGATATAAGGTACTGTAATGATTGTTCAACGTTTTGTAAAATATAAAATGCAAACTTTGATATAGCATAACTCCTTAACTATTGATATTAGGCCATGATTGCTGTAATATTTTCGACTCATAATTAAGGCAGAAATCCATCTGTAACATATTGTGGACTAGGTCCTTTATACAACGCATAGGTAGTACGTCTTGTCCAGTAACATTTTTCCTAGCAGAAATTCGAACGTTTACTGATGTCAAATACATTCTGCATAAATTCTCAGGATAATTTTTTATTGGAAAAACACGATAAGGATTTTTATATTTATAAACATCTTATTTTTATTATTTTTTTATTACATTCATGGATGCTCTTGTATTCTTGAAGGAGTCCGTCCTGAAAAACCACTTTTCCTCATTATTCTGCAACTTTCACAAGGTAACATATGTTTTTGTTAACTTTAATAGTCATCTTGCGTGGTTTCTTTACGATCACCTCTCGTAAGATCCACGTCCAAACCATGTTATCAACTTTTTTTTTAATTCTACCGATTATTTTACCAATAGACAATATCACTGGAAGACGGCTCACACTGCGGTCAGCTCGGAGGCAGGCTGGTAGTACCAAGGAGACCTGGAGCCACCAAGTTTGCGGAAAGTGCTTTCAGCTTTGCGGGCCCAGCTATGTGGAATCAGCTGCCTCCAGTGCAGTGCTGCGATCTATGGAGAACCAGGAACACTTCAAGAAGAGCCTAAAAACTCATTTTTTCGGGATGTCGCACCTGTAAAGCGTCCTTGAACCGTCTCTTACGCAAAAATGGCGCTATATAAATTAACATAAACATATTTTTGCATCTAATAATTTACTTATTATTTCCTCTATTTTACGAACTTTCATTTTTTGACTTTCGCCTGAGTGACCATATATTAGAGCATTTAAGCTACAATTCCATAGATAGATTATGACATCAGAACTTCAATATTCATCGCTGGTTTTGTTTCGCATGATACTTTTTAAAATAATTAGCAATTGTCAATGTTGTGAAACAATATCTCAATACTTCATTTTATTAAATGTATATAATATATTGCTCTTCAGTAACAATTAGTTGGGGGAAAGGTATCAAATTTTATATTATTGTATTCACAATATTATTGTTAGTTCTTGTGAGTACAGTCTCGTAGCATTCACAATTTTTTTTTCAAAAAAAAAATATTGTTGTCAAAAAATATTTTTTCGTATCCCATATTATTTTCTTCCTCTTCTCTTTTTCTTCAACCTTCATCTCTCCACTGCTGTATATAGGCCTCTTCCATACCCTTCCCTTCCATCCTTCTTTGTTATATGCTAATTATAGCCATTTCTTTCCCCCCATAGCGGTTATGTCGTCGGCCCATCTCTTTTGAGGTCTTCCGACGCCTCTTTTATTTCTTCAAGGTCTCCACTTCAGAACTCTGGGAGTCCATAGTAGCGTCGTGAGTAGCGTCTGATCCATAATGGGTGGCTACAAACAGCGTCTGTTCCCTATACCCTATATTAAGGGCGGCTGATTTCAAAACTCACCAACCCGTCTGGCAAGCTTGGTGCTTTAATGAAAAACCCTTTCCAAATGAAATGAACCCAAATTCCAAAACATGATACTCCAGGTGAGTAGAACACGACGTTTAGAATCTCATACCGTTCCAACTGTCTGCCCCAAGGATTCTGGGGGAGGGGGGAGGGGGCGAAATTCGGAAAAGAAATATTATCTATACCTCTTTTTATTTACTTGTGATATACGAGCACTATTCAATATTCAGGATTATTTAAAATAATAAAAGTATGTAAATTACAATCCACAAACCAAACACCTTTTGCCGGTATCTGTAAATTTTCGTTTTGACCGGTTTGATTTGAAAAATTGATTGAAATCGAATTAATCAATAAAAAAATTCCGAATAGGGTTAGAGGTCACTTAGTCTAAACGAATGTCTTAAATTTCAGTCATAAATATTACTAATGGGGTAAAATAATAGTTTGGAAAAAAGAAAAATATTTTTTTGGCAAAAACTTAAAGAAATGAAGACTACTAAGGCCTAGTTGTATCAAGTTAGATTAAAGTATTAGTTCATTTAAAGCATAGGTTGATCTGTGCTTTAAACGAACTTTTATTTTAATCCAACTTGAAACAACCGGGCCTATATATATGCGATAAAGGAAAATGTTTTTTTGGTAAAAATTTAAAGAAATGAAGAATATTTAATACGTCCAGAATAAATACTGCTTGTGAACTTTAGTGGTGTTTTGTAGTCTAAAATTACAAATCCTGGTGCTCAATCCACGCGCCTGTACATTCATTTAACTTGCCTGTGCGGTAATTTCTGTAAAAATTTAATAAGCCCCAAATTGTCAGATTTTTCTCGGTGAGATTTACGTAGTAGCTTAGTTTAGATATATGATTGAGTACACTGATGTTACACAATATATTTTGTATTTTATTATGTTGTTGTTTTTAATCATAATGGCAAGGTAAGGAATATTGATTATGATTCAATTTAAACATTTTTTAATGCATTTTTATTGTTGCAGACAGATTAATGCGATTAAAAACTAACAACAACCTTGGATTGAAATAAAAAAATAATTCGAAATTATTAGTTTATTCAATGAATGAGTGATAAAAATATTAATAAAATAAATTAATTCCAAAAGTAACCGATGTAAAAAAAAATATATGTACATTAGGAATGAAAAACAATCATGTAATAAATTTTAAACCGTAATACAGCAGACAAAATATAACATAAAAAATGAATACCTACATAAAATACAGCAATCCAATTTTAAAATTGTCAATTTTTGTTAAGATTGGATAATATTACGATGGAAAATGCAATTTGAAATATTTTTCTCCAATTTAGGCGTTGGCAAGAATCCAATTCCTGTACATCGGGATTCTGGTGTACACCCCGGGGTACTGAGGTTCTCCGCAGCCTCTTCCCCAGGAGCTGATGCCGACGAGGATGCCGTTGTTGGTCATGGGACCGCCCGTGTCTCCCTGGCAAGCGTCCATCCCTCCGATCCCCATGCGTCCAGCGCAGATCATGTTGGTGGTGACCGTGTTGTAGCCCGCGTAGGCTGATGCGCACTGGGCTTGGTTCACCACCGGGACAGTCATTTTGTACAGTTGAGTCGGGGTGACACCTCCAGCCTGAAAATAATTTGTTCATCAAATTAATATATGCGAAATAATAATTTAATGTGCGAGTTGGAACTCGAAGGGGAGCTTTTGAGTCAGATAGTGGTAATTACCTATCAATGAAAGAAAGATACATAAATAAGAACCGCGACAAATAGATTGAAGAGCAACTGGAATTGAATCTTGATGTAGCTTGTATATTTTTTGAGCAGACAATAATCTACTGATACTTTTGAGAAAAGGGGAATTGAAGGTCCAAAGGGGTGCATAATTGCAAATTAGAGTTTAAGCTAATTTAAAATTAACAAATTTTTCGAAGAATAATTCATTTAAATGTAAGTTTTTGCTTTATGATGATATAATAAATTGATTAAAATTTGACGAATAACTTAGTTTACACCACTTTATTATTGGAAGAGGAATACAAAATCTACCTCTTCCAATGTTAATCTGTATTTTTCAACTTAGTATACAACTCATCCTGAAGAAAAGAACATAAGTGGTGTAAGTTTTGTGATTTTAATTAAGTTTTATTTTAGGTTTGTAATTGTAATACACACAATATGAGTTTTTAATTACTCGAAAGTAATTAAACTCGTAGTAATTAATAACTTATTATTAACTTACTATTACAAAGTTAAAATTAAACAAATTTTAAATTATTATGTTGCACCACGAAGTATCCGTCAAATAGTCCAATAGGTTTTGTGATTTTAAGTGGTGATTAAAAAGAGAAAATTTTGAATGCAACAAATATTTATTGAATTAACAACATGTTTCTCGGCCAATAGTCGCTTTATCAGGATATAACGTAACTAAAAAAATTAATTCGAAATAAAGATATTAACGGAAACAAGAAATCTGTATAAATTTGAAAATAAATTTAAATGGCAACAATTTGCAAAAAGTATTTGGTAATTTATATTAATTATTATTACTAACTTTTTATTTATCTAAAACTTATCCCACATTATTTATACGTGAAATTTCTAAATCCAAATTAGTATCAAAATGATGGTTTGTTTCCAAAAGATGATTACAAAATTTATGAAAGTACATTTAAATTTGGTTTTACACAAAGTGTTTTTCTTTTATTAATATAAATAATGTAACAGGATAACATCGAAAAATTATAAATAATGCTGCCACCGAGTCGCACAGCAGTTATTGAAGAACAATTATAAACAATTAAGTTATTTAATTATCAAGGTTGACTTACAGATAGTCGTCCCCACCCGGTCACGATGGTGGGGGTGTTGTCAGGTACGGAAGCGGCTTGGGCGGGGAGGGTCACCGTGGCTGCCGAGCTGCTGAGGGTGATCTGGGCAGCCAAGCGAAGGACGGCAATGTCATTGGCCAAGTTGCTGCTGGTGTACTGCTCGTTAACCTTGTAACTCTGTACTTGAATTACTTGGCCGCCGGAGTTGTGGTAGGAAGAACCGGCGCGGATTCTCCATTGAGAGGCGAGTGATCTGAAAATATAAAAAAAATACCCGTATTATTTTACTAAAAGACAAACAGATTTATGGTATGCATTTGATCGTTGCTTCTGCGTGCTGGAAGCTGCTGATGCAGTAATGGTCAAAAGTCACGACCCTGAAGGTTATTTTAAGTTTGATGTTTCTCCGCTGTCCTAGCTGGTGGTAACGAAGTCTCTTCATCTTGAGGACGAAGAAACTACGTTATAACATATGTTAGAGATTGTTAACATCGCCAATTTGCTGGAATGCCAGTTCCAGTTAGTTTTAGAATCGGTCCGATCTGTTCCACGAAAAATTCTGATAACGGTGGAGATGGGTGGAGAGTAATTTTGAAATTTGGGTGGTGAACCGGTTCCACAGAAACTGATTCAATATAGTAAATTATCCGATATTTGTCGGGATACGGGACGCAGCAGGCGAAGTATTTATTACAAGCCAACTCGATCGAATCCTTGGAATCGATCCTTACATTATCAAGTAACCTGTTAATAAATCACTGCTACACAAATAATTCTTAATGTTTATAAATAAACAGTACATCAACGGCCTCTTACTTACGGCTAGAGAATGACGATTAAAAGAAATTCAGTAGGTATTTTTAATAAAAGCACAATTTTAAAATAATTAATATTAATACTGCTTGAGAAAGCTAAAATTCTCAATGGGTGGTAGCCACATGATGATGAATAATATAATTCAATACTATTTATTTCATTTCACAATTTGGGAATTTTAAAGTAAATCTATACTAAAGTCGTTCAACTGGAGACAATTTGGAAATGGTGATAAAGATAAAAGCTTTAAACTGTGAACCAAATAATGATACCCTCAAAATTTAAATCTAAAGGGACTCATTTATGAACTTTCTTCTAAATATTGTAACAATTTATTTGAATATGTTATATGTAGTGTAGTGTTATATTTTTATTCATTTATATAGTTTCACTAGTTGCTTTTCGCATTTAGAGTCCAAATACTAAAAAAAAAACATAAATCTGGCATTTCATGTTCAAGGTGTGTATAGGTTTTATACAACATATTAATTAAATTCACATTTAAAATACATATGTTAACACTAAATTTAAAAGGGGATGCTTATTTAAAATAAAAATAATATTATTACTTTGTTACGCGTAACAGTAAAAGGGTATTCAAACAAATATCTTCAACAATTGAAGGATTTTCATGTTAAAATCTATTTAGTCATGTAATTGAATTTCGGAAAAGCGTTCTATTTTGGAAATGAATGTATTTTTTCCATATCAAAAGTAACTGACCCGTAGACACACTGCGCAGCTGTGACGATGGCGGTTCTGCTGATGATGACTCCGCCGCATGCCTGGTTGAAGACACCGACATTGGAAGGGTCGTACAGCAAGGCTACTTGCCAGGGAGCCTCGGTGATAAGGGCTAGCGTACCCCCCACAATTTTGGGCTGGGGTAGAACCGCAGCTAAATAGTACAGAAAACAATCCATTGATATCCAAATTAACGTGTATGATTTTCTTGTCAATTAAATTCCTAATGGTATAAGTCCACATGCGACATTCTATTTAGTTCATTTTTGTCGCAGCTTCATTAAACATTCAAACATAAATGTAGTTTAGAAGTCTATCTATGTATAAAAATTTTGTTGTATACGAACGGCGAAACAAATTACGTCAGAGCAAACTATGATTACGAACAGTACTAGACTTATATAATTACGTACTCTGGTGTAAATGACACATCTATTATTATTATGTATTCAAATAACTTTCAACTTTATATTGCAATGAATCTCTAAACTCTTTAAGTAATAAACTTAAGGTTTTGCCATAATATATCTACTCACTTTTAAAATAAATTTTAAAAAGTTCGAAACAACTAATAAATTTTTAGTTTTAATTGAAAATGTTATTTTTATCTCCAAAGCGTAAAATTTGTACGTATAACATTGATAAAAAGTCGCACAATATGTTTTAAATAATATTATACGAATGGAAATTATATGCCACATAGGAACATGATGAGATAAGATGAAATTTATATCTAAAAGACACTGTGATTGTAATAAATCAGCAATTATCAGATAATTTTAAATTGGTCTTATAACTTAATTTTTATTGTATATTTGTGATATTTATAACAAGGCATAATCACATTTAAAAACTGTGTTGTTAAATTAAAGAATATATAGAGAAATCTCTTCCATGTATTTTTTCATATTAAAACATTTTTTTAATCTATTATTTTTATTTTTTCTGCAATATGTACGTTTTGTAAAAACTAGAACCTTCGTTTACAAAGTGTATATAGTACTTGTCTCAGTGCGGATTCATTGTTGATTTGAAATACGTTATTTATATTTTTATTGAAATACATTAATGTTTAAAAAAATTGTTTTATTGATTACCTCGGCTTAAGCAAAAAATATTTAAAAAAAAATGATTTTATTATTCGTATGTATCTACTTATATTTTATTGATAACACCTACACGTTTCGGAATAACATGTATGTAGGTGTAATTAATAAAATAAAGGTAGATACATACAAACAATATAATCAAACTTTTTTAAATGTCAATCTACAAAGTTGCTCAACCAACTGAAAAATTAAAAAATATTTCTTCGACTGTTTCATATTTGGGGTCCTTTTAACTGTCACACAGTATTATTTGACACATTTAAAGAAATGTTTAAATTATAGGTTTTATGATCAATAGTAATATAAAGTTAAAATCTGTTTTTCAGGAATCAAAAAATTAACCGAATAAACTTACCATTTGCAAAAGCAAAAAGAGCAACTAGCACCGTGATACTCAACATTTTGAAGGCAATGCGTAAAGTCGCCGCGCCGCCGGGCTTTTTAACTAAGATCTTATCATTTCGATAAACGATCGATACATTTTGATAGTACACATATTTTTGGAAACGTGGAATTTAATGATTTGGTTATCTCATACAAAGGCGGAGACGTGGATAGACATACTATGTCATTTAGGAAATAGCACTACTGAATGTATATTGTGTAGGGGAGATTGTGGAGAATAGTGTCATTTTTGACAGTGACTCATTTCTCCATATTTTGATGTCCACAATTATTTTACTAACTACTACTTACAACTAATAAATTTAATAATAATTCAATTGCTACTCCATTCCTCACATCGCGGTGGAGGAACGAGACAGGCTGCCGGAGGTCGAGAACATCGTGTTAAATTATTGAAAGACATATAGTAACTTACCCGAAATTCACCAAATTTAAATGAATTTAAAAACAAAGATATTCTCATAAAAAATATGGTAGAAACTGCACAAAACCTTTCTTCTTCTTCTTTCTCAGCTTTCGTTTCTCCACTGCTGGATATAGGCCTCTTCCATACCCTTCCATCTTTCCTTGTTATTTGCTAGTTTTTTCTTCACCATTTCTCTTCCCCCCTATATCGTAGGCCCATCTTTTAGAGGTCTTCCGATCTCTCTTTTATTTTCCCAAGGTCTCCATTTCAGAACTCTGGGAGTCCATTTGTAGCATTTTACCTTGCGACATGTCCTGCTCATCGTCATTTTAACTTCGTTACACGATCCATGATACCCTCTACTCTTGTTCTGCCCTAATTTCATCGTTTCTTATTCTCTCTTAGGCCTACGCCAAGCATGGATCTCTCCATGGATCGTTGTGTGCATTTGAGCTTTTCTATTTTTTATATTTGTTGGGCACTTACTATGTAACAATTTCTTTCAGACATTTTGGTGAGTTTAAACTTATATACAATTTATAACTTATTTATGATTACTACGCTACCGGATTCATTAACGATATTAACTATCGTTATTTAAACTAAACTGAAATGTGCAAATGCTCTATTAGGTTTTTAGGTGGTGTAGGTGATTTGCTAGGTGGGAGGGGTGAGAGAGGGAACATCGTTAATACTGGTGACTTTCAGGGAACTATTATTTTGATAACAGTATTGATATATTATTTTAATTTTTTTGTTAATTTCTAAAGTTTCTAGAGCAGACAATTTGAAAATTTTGTTTCAATAAAGTTCGTGTAGTTCTTTTATCATTATCACTTACCACTACTATGTCGTCAGCAAATCTTAGGTGACTTAAGTACCTAAGTGCCATCTGTTTTCACACCTCTGTTATCCCGATTTAGGGTCTTAAATACATCTTCTAAGGCTAACGCGAAGAGTTATGGCGAGATTGTGTCACCTTGTCGGACACCTTTTTTTATTTTTATTTTCTCAGTTCTAGTGTCGTCGTCAATTATAACACTCAAAGTTGCATTTTCATATATAAAGTTTACTAAACGTATGTATATATCTAGAATTTATTCTCCCACAAAATTATCTGTTACTTATTACATGAAATAAGAATTGAACATTGGTCGAAATGAGAACATCAAGGGAAGTTTCAGTGTTTCACGGAGAAGATGAGAGATCTCAAATTTAACATATATATGCTCATGCTCTTCAGACGGGTACCAAAGACGTAATTATCGAAAGAAATGAAAAATAATAAATGTGTTCACAATTATTACTTTATAGTTTCGATTAATATGTGAACTATTGTAGATTTTTTATTCTCATGAGATTTGTTGTTAATTTGGGATTAACATTTTCTAAAATTACAAATCCTACTTTTCTGGATGTCTCGTTCCATGTGCCTTAATTAAATATCAAATTTTCTTGCCTCTGGTAATTATTGTGTAAATTTAATCAAACTGTCAGATTTTTTTTCACTGAGATTTACGAAGCACGTAACTTAGTATAGATAGATATTAGGTGTTCTTCATTGTACTTTTTGTTTTTTAACGTCATTGTTTTTAATCTTTATTAATTTTTATTATCATTCGGTTAATCATTATGATACGTATTTCTACTGTTGCAGACATATGAAAATAAAAATATAAATTCGTAGTGAAAATTTTATTGAAAAAATTAATAATAAAAATGTTTCCGACATCAACAAACAATAGAACCTAATTAAAATTATTATAAACTATAATTACATAAATTTATAAATTTCAACTTATCAATTTTTAGTAAAATGATTTCAATTTGAGATTGGAAAATTTTGCAATTAAAAATGTAATGAGCAATCTTTAACTTAATTTCAAGCGTTGGTGTTTATCCAATTCCTGTACATTGGGATTCTGGTGTACACACCAGGGTACTGAGGTTCTCCGCATCCTCTTCCCCAAGAGCTGGTGCCGATAAGGATGCCGTTGGCGGTCATGGGACCGCCAGTGTCTCCCTGGCAAGCGTCCATTCCTCCGATTCCCATGCGTCCAGCGCAGATCATGTTGGTAGTGACCGTATTGTAGCCCGCGTAGGCTGATGCGCACTGCGCCTGGTTCACCACTGGGACAGTCATTTTGTAAAGTTGAGTCGGAGTGACACCACCAGCCTGAAAATAGTTTGTTCATCATAATGACACTAAGATATACGAAAGAAAAATATGGAGAATGCAATTTGTGTGTTGGAAATCGAAGTGATTCTTTAGAGTCAGTTGTTGATAATTACTTATGGTGACAGAAAGAGCACCGGTGACAGTTTGATAGAGGTGCATCTGGAATAGAATATGTTTGTATTGTATATCTTTTTTGAGCAGGAAATAATTTTATAATACCCTTGACAATGAGGGAACTGAAGGTTCAAAGGGATGCATAATTGCTTATTCGAGTTCTAAACTAATATTTTATGTTTTAACTTTGTGATGATATTATTAATCAAATCACTCTAATCAACTCTTCCACATCTTCCCCCCCCCCCCCACACTGTGACCCTTTTCCTTGACTCTCTCAATTTAAATCTATATTTTATATCTTTAGTGTACAACTCACTCTGAAGAAGAGAATATTGTATCGAAAAATGTAAATATATATTTGGTGTATAATAAATTGGGGCAAACTTAGTTATTCGACATTAATTCAATAATTAATGATATTAATAAAACTGAAACGTAATCACAAAGTAATTTTGCAGTGATTGAAGAATAATGACTAATTATTCAGTTATTTAATTATCGGGCTGACTTACAGATAGTCGTCCCCATCCGGTCACAAGGGTGGCGGTGTTGTCAGGTACAACGAGGCCTTGGGCAGGCAGGGTCACGGTGGCTGCCGAGGTGCTGAGGGTGATCTGGGCAGCCAAGCGAAGGATGGCAATGTCGTTTCCCAAGTTGCTGCTGGTGTACTGCTCGTGAACCTTGTAGCTCTGCACCTGAATCACTTGGCCACCGGAGTTGTGGTAGGATGAACCGGCGCGGATTCTCCACTGAGAGGCGAGTGATCTGAATATACCAAAAAATATTTGTAAGAGCACAGGCAGTAATATCCCACATTCTGCGATAAATACAAAAAATCTCTCACTACCTACCCAAGGAAATGTCTTTGGATTCTATGAAACCTATATCTTATTGGATAAAATTTTTTTTATTTTATTTACATGCATATGCCATACTACACAGCAGTTTTACAGCATGGTTGCCTTCAATATTTTTTGACAAGTTACTTTCATATATTTTTTATAAGTAATATTTTTTTATGAAGGTTAGTAGGTCATTATATAGAATTGCATGATTTTTACAAGTGATACATTATAATTACAAAGCAATGTAAGATTAGGTAAAAAGGTTTAATATTTTTTCTTCTACCATGTACTTTTTTGAAGCCAATGGAAATTTTTTTATCTTATCGAAAAATTTTCATCAAATTTATTATAGATTTTGGCACAATATATTCTCTTTTTCTTTCACCATACATGTTATTTGTGATTGGATTCTCATTGTTTGTCCTGTCGATCTGGTTGTATAGTTATGGTTGGTGTCAGTGTGTATATTAATATTATTTATCATTTCTTCTAGAATTATATTAAATTTTAATTTTTGGTCAATTGGTAATATTTTGCAAACTTTGAATAATTTATTATAATCATCCCTGTAAATAAATTTACTTCTATTATCTACTATAAGTTTTAGGAATCTTAATTATAACTGTTTGATTTTATCAATATATGTTTTATAGGTAAGACCATAATTGCTCACGCCATAACTGATAACCGAGTCAACCATCGCAAAGTAAAGAGAATACAGTGTACCCCGAGGCCTACATACGACCTCAATTTATTTTTTATATGTTGTGACGTAGCAACCTCTGTTCGTCACACCTCTTCGCGAAACACCTAAAGAAATGAATTTATCGATCCCCGCACCAACTATTTGCACCAAAATTGATTTCTAACCGCGAATACTCTATGAAAAAAAAAATGTCTTTGGTCTACTGCAGATAGCTTCAGAGCGGTCGGGGACGATATTACAAAATGGCGATTCGAAATCTAACACTTCGGCACGCAAGATGTGAGCCTTCCTATGAACCCTCGTGTTAAATAGAGGGTTTTTCCACGCGAGCGCTTCGCGCCATAGCCAGGTGACGCAGCGTGGAGTGAAAGGTGCATCCCTTGCAACGCCTGGGGGGTAGCTGCAGAGATGATGTTCCGGTAATCATCTGCATCGGCAGCCCAAAGCCTCGGGGCGGGGTTGTTCTCTGGACCCATAAGGGAGCAATCCTGCTTCAGATGAAGGCCAGCAAAATGAAGACCACGACTTGCCTGGTATTCCAATTCTTTCTAATAATCAATTTCACATCACGCCTGGAGCGAGCTGCGCGTTATCTGACTCCGTAAATACAAGAACATGTGCATCAGGTCGAGCTGTTTAAAAAAAAAAGGAACATTGCTAATCACGTGCGGAAGCGGTGTTTGTGCCAGAAATTGACATGTTATCTGAAATCGATGTCACCAAGCGAATGCATTCGCACAGCCTATTGTAGCTTCTTTGTTTTTAAATCTGATATAGAAATTTTGACCAGATGTTGATTGAATCTGCAAAATGTGATTACCACGCTCCGACACCCGCGCTGCGTCACCGCCAGTAGTATAAAAGTATTTAGTTCCACTGTCTTTTCCATCCTTGTATAACGCGGCCGCTAGCGCTGATGTCGAGGCGTGGTAAATTAAATCTTCACCTCAATTTATTGTAAAAAAAAAGGATTTCAATGTGCAAAATTCCCAAAAATACTTCATGAAAAATTGTCACCTTCTGTGGCACTATTAATTTCTGTTTAAAATTCATTTGAATAAATTCATATTCATCTAAATAATATTTCGTTGTATTACCCTTGTCATTGAACTGTTGCAACTTAAAATAAGTTAAAGTGAGAGACAGCTGAAGGGCAGCGTACACGACACCGGAAGTACCCTGAGTTTGAAATGTAGAAGTAAGGTGAGTCACATTCTTCTCCGACTGAGCAAAACTGGTGGCGACGAGGAGTTCTGGTGGGAGCATCAGAACTTCGCGTCGTAATGTATATAAGCAAATACTTAAATTTTAAATATGGATATTGCTATATTTGCTACCAAATAGTGGACATTGCAGCTTTTTCTATTTGCATAATTGTATATCGCTGTGTTTTCTTCTTAAACCGACATCAAATCTTACTTAAATATGAAGCGGCCATTATCACGTAACTGATTGAATGGGATATTGCTTTTAATATTGATTTGGAAACATGATTTTGAATATGGGATATGAGCTATGGATATGAATGAGATAGAGCTATAAATAGGTATTCCTCAGTGCCTGCAATCATAACATTTTTAAATTTTATTTGGATATCTCTGCCTTCTCTTTTATACCCCCCACTTACAGGACAATATAGCATGAGTTCATTTGTTCAAAGTCTCAATGGCAAGGTCTACGTGATTACTCTTACTACTACTTATTAGAAAGCCAGAGGAGGAAAAAAGCAGGAGTCCTTCATCCAGAAGTGAATTAAGAATGAAAGATGAAAATTATGTATGTACATTCAGTGTATTGTTAATATCGGCGATTTACTGAAATACCAGTTACAATTATTTTTAGAATCGGTTTATTTTTTTTTTAATACATGACTAAAGATACGAATATTTTCCGATCTGTTCCACGAAAAATTCTAACGAAGGTGGAGATGGATAGGAACTAATGTTGAAATAAGAGAACTGAACCAGTTCCATCAAAAAGTGATTCGATATTATGGGTACTTAGAAAATAATCCGAAATGATTCTTAACCGGCCAAGATCCTTAAATCACTGTACTTTTTCGATTTCAAAGCTAACTTACCCGTAGACACACTGTGCAGCTGAGATGATGGTGGTTCTGCTGATGATGACTCCGCCGCATGCCTGGTTGAAGATACCGACATTGGAAGGGTCGAACAGCAAGGCTACTTGCCAGGGAGCCTCGGTAATAACGGCTAGCGTGCCCCCCACAATTTTGGGTTGGGGTAGAACTGCAGCTAAAGAGTACAGGAAGCAATACATTGATATCTTTATTTACGTATATCACCCTATACCCTTTCCAGAAATTTAAATTCCTAATGATATAAGTCCACATGCGACATTCCATTTAGTTCATTTATGTTGAATCAGATTTTATCTGATTCATAAAGCATTCAAAAATAAATATTGTTTAGAACTAATGAGATGAATCTATAAGAAAGCTATACAGAAATATCTATGTGTGAAAAAAAAATTGTATACGAACAGCCAAACCAATTACATCAGAGCAAACGTCTATGATTACGAAAAATAAGAGATTATAATTATATTAATATATTAGATAGTAGATTATATTAATATATAATTAAGTACTCTGGTGTAAATGATTTTTCTACTAATATATTTTCAAATAACTTTAAACTTTATATTGCAATGAATCTCAAAACTCTTTGAGTAATAAACATAATATTATCTACTCAATTTTAAAAAGTTTGAAACAACTAATAAATTTTAGTTCTAATTTAAAATGTTGGTTTTATTTACAAAGCGAATAATTTGAAATAGTTGAAAAAGGTAGCAACATATGTTTTAAATAATATTATACGTTTGGAAACTATTCGTCACATAAGAAAATTATGAGATCAGTTGAATTTTTAATCCAAATGACACTGTCATTGTTAAAAATCATTAAATAACATATTTTTTCAATTGATTTATTTTTAATTAACTTGCTTAATTTAATTTAATTTAATTTAATTACTTAATTTTTATTGTAAACTTTTTTTGTTTTTCATTAAATGGCACATTCACATTAAAAAAACTGTGTCATTAAATCTATGAAAATATTGATAAATTTCTTCCATATGTTTTGCATATATTTAACATTTCTTCATGTCTGTTGTTATTTTAATTTTTTCTACAATTCTTATGTTTTTAAAAACTAGTATTTACATATACATAGAGTAAAATACTCGTCTCAGTACGGGCTAAGCCCAGTAGGGCTGTAAAATAAGGATACAACTGTGCAATACAGTGTAAATAAGTTAAAAAGTAATTTGGATAATATTTAAATTTAAAGTATCATGTTATGTCAGAGAATACGTTATTAATTTTTTATTGTATTACACCTGTGTTTTATTGATAACCTAGACATAAATACAAAATATATCTTTAAAAGTTTACACAGAATTATTTGACACATTTAAAGAATTGATAAAATTATTTATTTATGATCGATAGGAGAATAAAGAAAAAAATGTTATTCAGGAATCAAAAAATTAACCAAATAAACTTACCATTTGCAAATGCAAAAAGGCCAACTAGCACTGTAAAACTCAACATTTTGGGGGTAATGCGTAAAGTCGCCTAGCGGCCGGGCTATTTAACTAAAATCTTATCATTTCGATAAATTATCAAAACATTTTGATAGTACATATATTTTTGTAAACGTGGACTTTAATGATTTAGTTATCTTATGGGGACTTTAAGATAAGTCAGTAGTCATACTCTACTGACTGTATATTGTACAGGGGAGAGTGTGGGGAAAGAGGCATTTCGACAGTTACTCATCTCCATTTTTAAATGTTTTAAACATTTTTTTACGTATCATGGTTTCACACTTAACAATTTCATCTCATCTCATCTCATCTCATTTTCTTCCGTTTGTCCTATTCAGGTCGGAGACCCAATGCATCGACAAGGCGTCTCCATTCGTCCCTGTCTTGCGCTGATTGTGCGGTCTCCGTCCATTGTAGTTCCAGCCTTTCCTCACACAGTTTCTGCAGTTGCCTCGGCAACTATGTCTTATAATTTATTATAATTTTAATTAAGCTCACGTAGAGCTAATATTATTTCAATTATTCATCTAATTTAATGATCATCGTCATTTTTTTTCCATTTTTTCTTTTTGACCTTGAATTTTTTACTATTATTATTTAAAAATGAACATGCCACATATCTAAATGACTATAATTTGGCGCCTCATACCTCAACGCGCATTAAAAGCTATAAAATATTATATCTAGATTACTAATTTAATTATATGTTATATATATATCAACAAAAACTTTTAGAAAAACGTTAATTTTTTAGCAGTAGTTGACAGCCTGCTCTAACTACAGCTGTGAATGGGGTACTTTACTACCAATATCATAATATTATGTAAGCATTCAAATAAAACTGTAAATAAATGATGTCACGAATTTTATATTCACAGCCCCACACCATATTCTTCCGCACTCTCCCCCATGATTGTTTTTTGTTTCAATAATTTTAGACTTTGATATCATTGAAAAAGATGCGAATCAAGTGATCTTTATTTTATCTGCTAAGATCCAATGTATTATAAGCATTGTATTGCTAATAAATTAATGTAAATACATTTCCAGGAAATGATTTTGTCTTACTATCTATCATATCGTAAAAGAGCAGTTCTTGTGTATACATGGTGTGTTAAAAAAAATATCGAAAATTTGGTCGGCAGAAATATGAAGAAGAGTAGGGAGCTTTAAAATCCAGGGGAATGCTCTCTTTGGCCAAAAAAGCTTCAATCAAATACGACGATGCGAAACTCCATCACAATAATCCCAAGAAAGGGTGCATTATCTGTACTATACTAAACAAATGCTAATCTCCATATCGTTTGCAAGTTTTCTGACTATGATATAAATATACCTGTGGTGTATGAGGAGTGCGTAGTGATAGTGTGAAAGAGATGAATGCATGCGGTAGGAAGCGGGGGAAACGGGCGACGCCATTCGGGCACTGACGGTCGCACGCAGAGGATTGTTTATAAATAAAGTGATAATTACTGAACAAGATCGGGTATTCAATTTCTTCCTTATTTCAAAGAAAACTTATCATACTCAGGAAGTGATTATACCACAATACCGCATGACCAAAATCAGCACTTGGTCACCGGGACGTGGTTCACTGTCCACTAATGTGCGGCCAACCTTTGAAATCGTTGTACCACTCCTTTAAGCCTTTCGGATCTTGCGAATGGCTTCCATTTGGATATCGTCTGGCTTTTTTTCAAAATTGAATGCAATGTCGTTGCTCAAGTCGTTCCATTACATCACAATAATTGACAATTCGACGGTCGCTAACTACACTTCTTCACTCGGAAGAAATGTAGTTAGTACCCGTCTGATGCTTTTTGCGGGCGGGAAAAAATTCTTGCATGCGCATGAATGTTCCTTACACCCACCCAAAAACCTCCACAAAAAAATCACCTACAATGCTTTATATTCTGTGCAGAAAAAATAAAGATCATTTATTATTTGAAAACAGTGACATATGAGTATATCAAGTGGTTTTCACGAAAACGGCTATAAATGATATTTTGACTCGTTGAAACTTTTCGATGAAATTCTATGAAAATGGGTCCAGAAATTTGTTAGATTGTCATCTTTAGGAAAATTCATTTTTAAGCGCTTTTCCACCTGTACCCAGCAGCTGTATTCAGAAGTACAATCAAATCGTAAAAATTTAAATATAATAATAATAAATAAACATTTTGATTGGTAAATAATTCATTTACATCGAGTTGGACATAGAGTAGCATGTCTCACATCAACTTAGTCTTAGTTAAGAAAAGACCGCGTGACATTTTTATGAAATAGTGAAATACTTAATTTGTAAGAACTTTTTTTGCTCATGCCTCGTCATTGTACTGTTCGTTTATTGCTCATTGTTAGCCAAGTTGAAGAGTAAAATATTTAAATAAAAGCCCGAATTGTTGAAGTGGGATGGATCATTTTTGCATATCCTTCTGATAAATTCACTTTCAACATAACTTATCGTACCTGCATCAGTGAAGACACACGCAACCTTCCGGTGTGAAAATAAAAAAAGAATAGGTCTAATGTTTTGAAGTTCATATTACGATTTATCGACTAGCATCATTCTTCCTCTCAGGGATATCCGATCTCCACTAAATGTCATATATTTAATTTAATTTATAGACTTTTATACCACTTTTCTTAGTTACTTTCTTACCATAATGTCATATCTCCGCGAGGATAGCCAGAGTTCTTCATCATACATGCAATTCCACTGCATTAGTTTTCTAATTCCAGTACTGCTGGTACTAGAACTAGTGTTTTTAATTTATTTTGGATGATATATTCTTATTGAGGGTGGTAGCCTTCCTGCTTTGTATGTTTTCTTTGATTTATTTATATTAACAAAATATTTAATTTCACAAACTTTTATAGAAAAACAAAATAAGCGCTCGCTTATTAGTATAGTATAAATTAAATTTTAAAGATTTTATTACTAATACATTGATTAAAATCAAGTACTTATTTCTTTGAGCTTGACCAGATCAATCAAATTTATCGTTGTATATAAAAACAATGCCCACTTAAGATAAATTGATAAAATTTTATAAAATATTTTAATACTATGACATCTTTGTTGTTTTTTCCATCACGTACCTAAATAATTTACTAAATTCAATCGCACTGGTTTGATGTAATTTTTAATCCCTAGAGTAAGAGTGAGAAAGAATACTAGAGAAAGATAGAAAAAATATTTTAAACAATATTTGTATATGTATGTTCTGAGAAAAAAAAACTAAAATTTTGTCACGGAATGGCAAGCAGAAGGAACAGCGCATTATCTTATCTTATCTTATCACAACACTATCGTAGGTTCTAGAACGGTCTATATTTATCCACAATCTTTGAGAAGCATCTACAAATGACTAGAACGGCCTACAAGTGACGAGAATCTTCTCCTAAACAAAACAAAGAATAATTTACGAAGTTCCAAAATTTTGAATATGTACATATATTGGGTGTAATAAATATGAAACTACGCCGCGGCGCAAAAGATGTGTGTCGTGTTTTAACAGTTCATTCAGGCAACGCGAGCTGCGAGGCGATAGCCAGGGTGGCCAGTCGTGAGATAATCTAAGCGATGAATAAAGCGAAACAATCCAGCAGAATACCTAAGAGGCGAAATAAATAAATGCTTCTCATACGTTCGAGAATTGGATGGAATATTCTAATGAATGTTAAATAAAGTGTTCCAGCGATGATAAAGTATTAATTTATTGATATGATGGGAGTGATTTATTGCGAAATAGTGTAATTTAAAGAATAGCGTTAAGTTTAATTCGTGTAAAGTGACTGTATACATTAAATAATGAATTTAATCACCAATAAATAAATCGCTAATTAATTTCCGTTTATTAATTTTCATTCTCCTCCCAAAACCACGATCCGTGACAATACAGAGATATCATTACCAGCTGAGAAATCTATGTATACTGTTTCATGGGAAGGACTACAGATGTCTCTAGCAAAGTCCCTTCAAATATATGGAAGGTTTCAATTCGGATCATATTTAAAGTTCCAGATAGAAACCATTCACACATACAACATTTAAATATTTGATTATGTGTGGATGTTCTTACAATGGAATTGGTGAACGTTGCACTGTGTAGAATGATCACTTCGGCCAGCGCTTGCAGGTTGTAAGCCCTGGGCCATCACGTAAAAAACTTCGGTATAATACATAATTATAATTTCAGTATAAGATATATATAGTATAATATAAAATATAGTAGCTAAAATTATTCGTAACTAACAGGCAATCAGCTATCGCCGATCTTTTTCCAACTGACTAGCTTTACTTTTAATCCTTCCGTTTAAAAACTTAACACAAAAACCATAAATATATAAATAAACAAACCTTCTAATCCCCCCTATTAAGGTATTTAGGATTTCTTCACTCTTCGTCTAGTCTTTTTTTTATCACCCAAATTTTCAGCTATGTGGAGCACCCCTCCAGAGACTTTTCTACTTTGACGTGGGGGTCCGCGCAGTTAAAACTATTGAAACTAGAACGTTTAAGACATGTCATTAAAACGTAGAAATTAATCATCTCTACTGTTGATTATTGTAATAAGAATTGGCGAACAATGTAAATGCATACATATTGCATATAAAGACAAATCTTTCGTTGTGTTTGAGTTTGACACATCAAAAAAGAAACACTTTACAGAACAGGCAACCAACGACCCTTAACTGAGACTAAGAACTCGTCTCGTAGATTTTGTAGATTTTGTAGATCTCGTAGATAGGCCAGGAAGAAAGAAGAAGAGAATTATATAAAAATTGTCTTAATGCATTATTTTAAAAAATTTGTGAAATCAAAACCAATAATATATAAAATAAAAGATTTTTATAAATAATATTATTTTATTTCATATTTGTTTTCATATAAGAAGTGTTACAGAATATTATGTGTTTGAACATACTATTTTAAGAAAGCTAAAATTATTTTTGTTTAATTGTGATAAGTAGCCGATTGGACTTCGAATTAAAAGCTGATGAATTCATTATTATGGAATGGAGATGGATAGTGAATGTCAGTTAAGCGGAGTGGAAGACCATGATTACGGAGAAAGCTAAGTTCAGACTACTGAGGTGAGTGAGAATTGAATTTTTTTATAAATTAGTGATAAAACATTGGATGTTAAGGCGTTGTTGGATTGTAGGCCAATGGAGAAGACTGCGGAAAGATTAGATGTGATCGAAGTTTTCGATGTTGAAGATGAAACGGATATATACATTTTGAAGTTTGCATTAACATCCAGATAACAAACATCAGCAAATGAAGTAGGGAAAAAATTAGGGGTTGCGTTTAATCCGCTTAAAGAGTGAATACTGAAATTTTTTTGCTGTTCATGCCATGAAAGATCCGAAATCAGGAAACTTTAATTCGGTCTATGGAGCCGCATTTCAAAAGGCGTACGGAATAATTCTTAGTTTAGTGTCCATGCCTACTCATACAAGAGAATGTCTAAAATATAATGTTTATCATTACTGACATATTTCTGTTTGTTTAAATTTTTTATTCTTTCTTTCTATATAATTAATATACCTTAGTATATCATAAATAGTTATCATTACTGACATATTTCTGTTTGTTTAAATTTTTTATTCTTTCTTTCTATATAATTAATATGCCTTAGTATATCATAAATGTTTATCATTACTGACATATTTCTGTTTGTTTAAATTATTTATTCTTTCTTTCTATATAATTGATATGCCTTAGTATATCAGAAATATTTATCATTACTGACATATTTCTGTTTGTTTAAATTTTTTATTCTTTCTTTCTATATAATTAATATGCCTTAGTATATCATAAATATTTATCATTACTGAAATATTTCTAAATGTGGAGACCTGTAATTGGCCATCTATATTGTATCAATGTTTTCTATACTTTTTTTTGTGCTGTTGGTCTTCCATAAACATTAAATAAATAAATAAATAAATAAATAACATCGAACCATACGCATTATTAGTCGTAGGCATAGGTGATGGTTAGAAAATAACGGTCTCTTTCTGAGAAACGCATTTCTCATCTCTATTTGAGCTCATACTTCTTGAGATGGATCCCATTTCTCGTTCACCATGCACCAAAGTGCTTGTATTGCGCGACTCTTTCTATTCATTATTGATGATTATATTTGGTATCTGAAGCGATCTTCATCATATATCATCATATACATACAACACATCGAATTCAAGTATTATTAAGAATGCGATGTTTGGGAGAGTGTTGTTCTAAAAACAAATTTAAAAATTGTTTTCATGCTTTGTTTATTTAACTTTTCTCTTGTTTTATTTCTTGTATAATTGGTTAGATTAGCGTTAAGATCTGAAATAACATTGATATATTGAATCATTCATAATTGAGCTCCAGTAGGATATTTCAAGATGTTCTTTGATTTATTGTACTGTGAGCTTGTGAGTACTCTAAATAAATAAATAAAATAAAATATATTAATAAATGAAAAATTAAAATGAATAATTTTCTAAATGATTTAAATGTTGTTCACTATCCACGCCCTGTAGTTTGGCACTCGGGTGTAGACCCCAGGGTACCACGGCTCTCCGCACCCCCTGCCCCAGGAGTTGATGCCGATGAGCACCGTGTTGATGGTCAGAGGACCGCCGGCATCCCCCTGGCAGGCGTCCATCCCTCCAGTGCCCAGGTACCCGGCGCAGATCATGTTGCCGGTGACAGCGTTTACGCCGGTGTAGGCTGCTGCGCACTTGGCTTGGTTCACAGACGGGAGGATCACCTTGTACAGCTGAACTGGTAAGGCTCCACCAGCCTGAAATTTTAATTAATTATGCATAAAAACAGGCGCGAACTGCCCACAAGTTTTATCCATGATGCTATTAAACTGAATGATGACTGAAATACATAGTACAAAATAAATAAATAGTGCAAAACAGAGCGATGCGCATAATACTGAAGTGTAATAGGTGAACTAAAATAACAAAACTGCTGAATGCCCTAGGACTGGAAACCGTAAATCAAAGAATAATATATAATGGAATGGTGCAAATATTTAAAATTAAACACGGATTAGTACCTACATACTTTGACGACAGGATGAAGCTGAATAAGGATTTTCATTCCTACAATACAAGAGGAAGCGATAACATAAGACTACCAAAGAAAAAGAAAAACACCTCACAAAATTGTATGATATATAAAGGTATAAAAATCTTCGATAGTCTGCCAAAATAAACTTAAAACATGGAGAATGTAAGGAGGTTTAAACTGGAGTGCAACAATTTTATTATAAAAACTTTTAAATGATTAGATGGAATGCAATATATCACATATATTAGCCCACACAACATAATGTCTGGAACTAAATAATTAAGATAAATAAATAAATAAATAAAATGATATTTATATTTCATTCAACGTTCAGTTTGCACACAAATCGGCCACGCGCCCAGCATTAATACCGTTTCAGATGATCACTTTGTAACAAGACGAATTCAAAAAGGCACAAAATTCCGTCCGTCCGTCAAAAGTTTTTGAGTGTTTTATGCGTCTTCTAGTCATGTTTCAGAGAGATTATAATATCGTCGTTGCAATTCAATGTATTTTTTAATAATGACAATGATTAAAAACTGTAGTTATTAATAATTTGGTGAACAATCACTAATATTCTAAGAACCGAAACTTCCAATCCTCGTATCACAGTTACCAATCATTGTCACAATTACCAATAATAATCACAGTTTATCATATTACCATCTGGAGATAGTTTAAATTAAAACTGAAAAAAAATATGGAAACTTATTTATGTAATAGATATAAAAACATTATAGTGTACGACTCATTTAAGTAAGATTAGTTTTAATTTTTTATATTATTTATTGCTTTCCTTAACTTTCCCATTTTAAGCTTTTTTCCTTCCATATGTTGGTATGAGAGTATAAGCGTAGCTTATAGTATGGAGTTCTCATACCAAATTCTTTAGTGTGATAATTGCATTCAGAGCACCAGTCACATTATTTCTCGTCTCTTTTTCATACTATTTTCAACTTTGACGTCCCTAGTCATACATACAATAATTATCTAATACACAAATTCATTCGGTTCTTATTACGCTCGGATATTCCGGCACTCTCCATATAAAAATGCATCGAACATTCTAGCCAATATATTACAATATGGAGCCTCGACTATAACATACATATTTGGAACAATTTTCGATGATATTAATTACATACGTCAACCACTCATCAATCATATCAATCGTTATCAGCAAGTGGTTACAAAATGAGTTCTATAAACACTCACTCACCTGTTTACTACAATTTGATCATTTGATATAAAAGTTCTCCTCGTAAACCTTATCAAAAATAAAGATTTGTCCTCCTTTTTCAATAAACCGACTTATCTTATCAGTCTGTAACCACCCACACGGATCGGTATTAAGATTTGTGGTACGTTATTATTTAATAAGAGATAATCATACTGTTAGTCTTCCCCAGCCAGATATGACGCAAGCAGATCCATCAGGTACTATAAGTCCTTGATCTGGAAGTGTCACGACGGCTGCTGAAGCACCGAGGGTGATCGGAGAAGCCAAGTAAAGAATGACCAGATCGTTTTCAAGGGTCCTGCTATTGTACTGCTCATGCTGCTTATAGCTGGACACCTGAATGACCTGGCCTCCAGAATTGTGAAAGGCAGAACCAGCCCGAATTCTCCATTGATACGAATACGTTCTGAAAATAATTTAACTGTATTCAGTTCAATACATCGGCATAAATATTACGCTTTACATATTTTATTTTACAAAGGGCTTAAGACATATAATACAATGTTCTCTTCATTATTTCTACACCTCCGCCGTGAATCAGCGAAACGTCGAGATTTGCTTATCTGTAAAATATTCGGTTTGTATAAAATATCCGTTATGTTTAACACTTAAAAAAGACTCTGTCATATTCATTTACATTACATAGCGCCACTTATTCCTCAATACCATTGAGGTCTAGTTTCCGGGCTCACTCGTCTACTTCTTGCAGGACCTTTTCGACTCTATCCGCCCACCAGCATCTTGATCTTAATCCTGGTTGACTTGCGTGCGAGTCCCTCTTGTTCTCCTTGGAACTTATGCAATTTCCCATGACTTTCAATATTTTTTACCAATCTTACAACGTTTTATATAGTTAATCTTTGAATTGCTCAACGACGCCAATTTCCAGGAAATAAAATAATAAGCCTTTTCTCTTTGTATTCTGATACTTCTTATGATCTGTATGGTGAGTGACCAAATTTCACAATCATGTGTCGATTTTAAAAGAACTCATTGTTAAAAGATCTTCGTTTCGATTACGGGAATACTTACGAAAGAATAGGATAAAAATAATTATATTTACTTTTCGCAAGACTTAGAAAATAATCGTCTGCGAATCGATTTAGTTCAGCAAGGCAACATATCTTTCGCTGGCCATGAATAATGGGTGGTTGATTCTACACATTAGAAGATGGAATCGCTATACCGACGTTGCCAAAGCTAGTTCTAGCTATTCTTCTCCGGTTCAAGAGATGGCTGGATTAGCAAGATCTACCTAGGATGATCTCATTCAAAAATGGCCAAAGATTGATCTTTCAGGATGCGATAGTCACCGTAGTTGTGGTACATAGAATTCTTTCAGATCAAGCGATTGATACTTACCCAGCGGTGCACTGAGCTGATGAGAGGACAGCATTCCTAGTGATGATGATACCACCACATGCCTGATTGTAGGCACCAGTGGTCGTGGCACCGTACAGCAGTGCTACTTGCCACGGGACCTCGTTGATGGAAGCGGGTGAACCACCCACTATCCTCGTTGGTGTAGCTATAATAAAATATTATTCATATTGAAATAAGTTTCAAACATAGACGAACCGTGTAGAAAAATCCTGTATACGGGAAAGCTAACCACACGTCTGCTTAAATTATATGAAGGAAAAAGTTCATAATAGCTTTTATACCAACAATAGTATTAGAAACTAAAAAATATTTATTAAATAATAAAACTAAAATACACGCACTGGATAATATTTGAGCATTCAAGATTAATTATAAGAACTGCCAATGAAATTAGAAAAATACACATATGAATAAGTAGACAAATACCTGAGGAGGATAAAGAACTTCAGCATCAACTCAAGAGATGGCAGACAACGCAAGATCAGACGGTCTTTTTCTTCACCAATGACAACACAGAAGTACAACGAATATAGGATAGAAACAAGAAAGGATAGAAAATCGGATATCCTTGAAAAATTAAAATTTTATCTTAAAGATAATAACGTATTTAACATATAAACACCCACTACTACATCTCCCCTCCTGTCCATATCAGCCCCGCCACGCAACCACTTTTGATTTACGCCTAACTCACCCCCCTCCCATACCATCCCCCAACATAATTGAGAATATGTCTTCTAGCCTTAAGTTTTGTTTCGTTACTGAAGATAAAGCATTTGGCATAGAAAACGTTTCAATTTTAATTGTTATAGTGTGAAGTATACGTTGTGTTTAATATCGAATTACCATGACAAAGTCAAGCAAGAAAATTTTGAATATTATAAATTTTTTTTTTGATTTAATGATTCACGTCGCTTAATATAGAATAAAACATCACTTAAATTCCCCGTTACGATCACAATTCTTATTTTCGTTTATAAATATAACCATCGTCATAGCACAAAACATGGGGTGGTCCTCGGCCGCCTCGAGAACTTGTTGCTCTCTTATGCTCTCTCTCTTCACCATTCGATATTTGGTCTGCTCTATGGTTTTCTAAATGTTTTGTGTGCTCACGGTGAAGACTCTTCCGAGACAGATGTGCGTGAGGTCATACAAGTTTTTTTTTATCAAATTTGAATAAATTGTCTAAAGAAGCTCTACGACATCGACAATTGAAACTAAGAGTTCACGTTTTGAGGCATATTATTTGAGTTTCCGTAATAAGGTTTTTAGGAGGTGGGGTTGTTATTCTGAATATTGATAAATATTTTTTAATGTAATCTTTCTTCATATCATCAAGTCTACAAATAGAAATTTTGGCCATAGCGATAACGCATACTTTGATTTTTGTTTCAAAGCTACCATTGTCAGTAATAAAAAAGTATTTTTTTTTTTTCTCAAGTACGAAATATTTCTTTCATTTTTTTTCATTGCTTCATTCATTCAAATTCAGTGCTTCAACGACAATCATTATTATCAGTATAAAGATATTTTCATTTCATAAATCCATTGCTTCAATGATGTTTTAATACTAGCATTGAACACATTTCATATATCATCCGGACTACAAAAACAAAAAAATCGTATATTCCCTTCTACTTATACATTATTCAATTACATTCCAGTAATATTATAGTTAATCTCCTTGACAATCTAGAGATCTTGAAAAATCGTCCTCTAGAGAAGCTGTATAGATTTGTTTTCTAAATCTTTCATAATATTTAATCTTTTAAATGATGTCACTGTCATGTAAAATGTCCGATAAAATAAGGGTATCAAAATTTTAAATATTTTTTTTTAATACTTATACTGATGTTGTAAAATTAATTAATGATAAAGTATTATCATCCGGAATCAGTCTGCCAAATTTCATAGCGATTGTAGGTCAGCAATAGATTATAAGATTTCTGGCTGGTAGATAATTGAAGCCCAATAAAACGTGTAAAAATATAAAGGACCATTAAAAATGTAAAATATTTCAGTAAAATTATTAAAAACTTACCATTTGCACAGGCAAAGGAAAAGAGCAAAATAATGAATTTAAACATTTTCGATGAACTATGTGATGCACAATGTTTAACGATGTTGTGCAGTTGCTATATAAGTGGGTCGCTATTAGATAACATACGA
>JADDOH010005467.1:0-52504 GCA_016648135.1 Agrypnia vestita
TTTCAAGGTTTCTCCTAAACGTGATTGATGAAAGAAAATTGAAATCTTCTGGAATTAATAATAATGAACAGGGTAGTATCTCTTTAGAAATTTATCTAATAACTCGGGGTGTATGTTCTTTTAACTCCCGACTTGAATGGTAAAATAATCATTTATGCGCCTATTTAAAATTTCTCAACGTTGTAATTTGGCCCCCTAACCACAAAAATTTTCATTCAGCCTAACAATATATCAGACATTTTAATGCCTATTTCAAAGCAAGTTATAATAAATTATTTTCTCTTAAAGCTTTTATATCTAAAAATACTCTGAAAAGAAAATGGCTACTAACATGGTTAGATTATATATATAAGATTTTCTGTACCTCAAATTAATCGATGACTCTACAAAACCGCAGTATTATCCGCTATCATCCCAGAAAACGGTCCATGTCGTTAAGTCTGCTTCAGTGATTTTCTTTTCAGCGTTTTATTTAAAGGCACAAATCAATCAGTGTCAACTTTTATCAAGGATTTACTGCAAATCAGCTGTAATTCAATTCTCTATAATGTAATACATTTAATAATTTTTCAAATGTTTTTCTACTTTACAGTTTGTGTGTAATATTTTTGCGTCATTTTTTCGAGATAATACTAATGGAACTGGTCTTAACCTTTAAGTACCGACGTGCATTTTTTGTAACGTTAGTACCGACGCGCGACGTGAGGCCTGAGAGGCCGCGTGTATTATGTAGAGTTTTTTAAAGAAAGTGATAATTTAAATATCTGTCCTTGCATTATGATGAAAAACAAAGGGTTTTAAGAAAACTTAAGTATGAAAATAAAATCAATTTTATTAAATTTTTAAATATAAGACTACTATTTGTCTCGAATTTTGGTGAAAATACGACTATTAGATATAAAAGATCAAAACACAGAGAATACTCCTCTCATAATAACAAAAAATTGTATTTCTTACTTAAAACTAATATAACTTTTACGAAAAAATTATAGAAGGTGCAGAAACCTCCTGAAAACAATAATGTCCACAGTCGAACTACACCTTAAATTCTAAGCACAGTCAGGGCAAACTTGTTTTGCACACTGTAAACAAACGTGTTTTTTACACGAATAGCATCGATTTTTGTCGGTATCAAAAATATCAGTGCTTGTATCTGTATCATGCTCCAGAAAAAAATCTTTGTCAACGTCGTCAACTTCGGATCCGCTGGAATCTTCAACCGCGATCCAGCTCTCAATCACTCGTGCAAAATTTGGAGTCGATTCATTTATACATATCTGAAATCTCTTTGAATGCTGTAAATCTGTCAGAGAACTATTTATTTTACTACCTGAAGTCCCTGGTATATCCATAGTTCACAATATCTGTAAAAATAACAGTTTACTGTAACAAAAAATAAAACAAAAAACTTACGTAAGTACCGACGTGAGGTCTGAGAGGCCGCATCGGAATTTCAAATCGTAATTACTCACCAAATGCACTCGTGACGACACCACTTCCCACTCCAACGTCAACGTGGGCACTACTTAAGAGCAGGGATCGGTATTGAGCGGGGAAAGGAGTAAACTAGCAAATCAAGTGTCTGCTGGGGCCTCTCAGACCGCACGTCGGTACTTAAAGGTTAAGATTAGTAGAGTTCTTATTTCTTGAAAAGAATTTCGGGTAGACATTATTTATTGTTTTAGTTTTCTTGTTTCTTATTGAGCATTCTTGTAACATGCAAGGCTTTGGCAATAAATAATTAACTGTTTCAAGTAATATCCAAAGGAAATTAAACTCGGATGAAACAAAATGAGTTAGTACTATTTACTCGCAAAAGTTTAGCTGGCTTTCATTTAATATTATTTACGTAACTTGATATTATATTTTGTTGGAATTTAACTTTGATGTCTGAGATTGACGATTAAGTTTCTCTTTCGTTTCTTTCAAACGATTGAAAAGTAAACAATACTTTAATGTCGGGACCGTCAAATTTCGAATAAATTGTAAGGATCTCAATAAAACTATTTTAATTTTTGATTATTTAGAATTTTAAGGGGATTTACCATCCCGAAAGCCTAAAATTTAGGCAGAATTTGAGTGACTTTTGACATGGTGGTGATACATTATTTTATTTTTTAATTGGCACTTATATGGTATATATTAATATATATCTATATTTTATGGGAATATTAATAAAAAATGACCGCGCCATTTCCATTCCCTTTGGAGCTCCTCCGCCGTAACTGTGAATGGTACCTGGTGATTACTCGGGACCGTTCGGTCCTGCTCATTCGTCTCCCTGCACCGGTCGTTTAAATTGTTGCGAGGCGGAAGGCCGCCAGTGCAAACCCATTTGCAGCCCACCCACAGTGCTAATTTTTTTCTTTATTGGAGATCTAGAAAACATACATAAAATGTATACATAAGAGAATATAAATAAATACAAAAAAAAATCCGTCGTAACTGAGATGCAACTTTCTCCGCTGCACGTTTGTCCGAGACAAAAAGGAAGGTCATGAAGGTAGGTGAAATACATAAAATTTAGCTGATGGATTTTATAATTCGATAGGCCATCTGTCATTAGTATTTTTTTTCTTCAAATTGCTCCCAACTTTACAAAACGAATATGCTTCATTTTAGATATTTTGTTTCTAAATAATTATATTACCTTCTTTTCTGAACCATATAAACGTGCAGTGGGAAATGTTGTATCTGTCAGGATGAAGGAGCTCTAAGTGAGAATGGACAATATGCTGCTATTTTTTTTTTAAACTTTTCAATATTATAATACTTTGATATTCAAATTGATATGTACCTTAAGGCTGGACATTCACGCAAATGTATATTTCGGCGTTTTTTTTCGAAAATTTGGGTTTTTATTATTTATATCAGAATGTATACTGTAGACTGCAACTTTTTAGGGCAATAACTTAGATAGAACCTTTATCATTGCATAAAAGTAATAAACTGGACATTATTTATAACAATTAATAAAATATAAGCTTTAATCGACAGGCCGCTGCCAAAAAATCGTTTTTAGTGTCCTAGGCGGCTCTAATTTTTTATGAATATTTATATGTTTTTTAATACGTATAAAGTATACTTAATTATCTAGAATTTTTACTAAAGAAATCAAGAAATATTCAATATTAATATAGTTATAATGTTTAAATTTGCAAAAAAAAAAGTTTTTTGTTGATTTTAAAACGTTTTTTATTTATCGCTCAAAAAAATGCAATCTATCATATACATTCTGACATAAATGAATAATAAAAACCCACATTTTCATAAAAAAAACGCCGAAATATGCATTTTCAGTGAATGTGCCGCCTTAATAAGTGTCATTAAAAAAAAAAGATTAATCACCTGCTTGCAAAAAATTACAAAATATTTTACATAAATTTCAGGGTGGTGTAACCTGCCTCTTTAGGCAAAGATGCCGCGCAAGTTTCAAAGCAGCGACGCTCGATGTGCGTGTACTGAGAAGACGCCCCTTGATGTTCGCTTTTCATTCAAGACGCCGTCGCCCGGTGTACACATTTCGAGAGAATATTAAAAAGACTCAATGGCTTTATTCGTAGTGAGTAGGCCGCCTTTTCAAAATAAAATCACGTCCCACACCAACCGCTCAAATTTTGACCACGTTTTGCCCTCCTTTGAATGGAAACTCGGCGCCCGGCCCAGGGTGGCGTGGGCGACCTCCAGCCCCCGCTGGAGCGTCGTCTCGAGGGTGCTCCTGGTCACACCCACTCTTCGCTACACCAGCCAAAAATGATGCGTTTTCATTGGGATGGACATTTAGTATTGTATTTAGCAGATCACCTTTTTTACAGTCGTTCCTAGCGTACCTTTAAATTAGTGGTGGGAGTTTTTTAAAATATTGCGATGGCGATAAAAAAAAACGAGCGAGCCTCACAGCAGTCGCATATGATGTGTAACATTTGACATCTCACAATTAAAAATATCAATTGAGCTGCACCAGAAATGAACATCAAAATTTAAATAAGCCTATACCTATATGTTTATTAATTAGTAAATACAGGTAAAGAAAATGTATGTGCATTTATTCATCATAGAATTTTGCCGCACTAGGTAGGTACCGTATCTACATACGCATTTTTATTTAGAAATGTGTTTGGTCAATTATATGCTTTTTATTTGTTTTCATAGATGGCGGTAGTGGGCCACTATACATATTGTATGAACTTTGAATTAATATTTAAAAATAATTACATAAAATTTGAGAATGTAAATCATTAAGGGTAGTTATTGTTTATATTAATGTTAAAAAAATACGTATTTATTGGATAGGATATAAGCCGAAATATATCAAAGTTACAATACCCACAAACTTGACATCAGACGCGCAACATATCAGAAATCAGAAGCATATAAACAACAAGCAACATATAAAATCAGCGTTGAATGTTGGAAGTGTGCGTCTTCGCTGTGATGGCACTTGCTGGACATTGATTTGTTTATAAACGATAATTTTTTTCCATCGCGCGCGCTCATTGATCAAATGAAATTGCGCGCGCTTCCCGGCGTCTTACTTCCTGTCACGTATTTCCGTCCTTTTTCACGAAATCACTGCCAAATGAATAATAAAAACCCACATTTTTGTAAAAAAACGCCGAAATATGCATTTGCAGTGAATGTGCCGCCTTTACTCCTGTTTCATTCAAACTCGAGGACAAAATGTATTTCATTTGGTTGGTTTCTCGTTATCGTTTCCCAAAATTCGACGATCGCGTGTAGATAGGTGTGTTTACTTTATCCAGGCTTGATTTCGGTCCACAATGACCGCAACCCGGAGAACACAGCCTCGCAAAGTCACGCTTCAATCCTCAAATCCTTTTTCTCTCGCGGAATTTCTCTTTACGAAATGATGCTCGAACCATTCGCCAAGCCCAACTCTCTATTGTTTTTACTATTAAAAGTGTTTGTACAAACTGATGGGATCCGTTTTTATAAGCGGCCCTTATTGAATAAGCAATATCCGGCCTGGCGCGGGGTGGGGCTGCGGGGGTCCCCCACGAGGGAGGGGGTAAAAGCCCTTTCGTATTACGACAACATATTGATATTACGCTTCAATCAAGTATTCTCGGAGCCGAGGCTGCCGTAACGCCAGCGGTTCTGTTATTTTTATCGGAATAACATTTTTTCTTATTTTTTACTCAACCGCCGGCGGCTTCTTTAACATGCCCGGACCACCGATAGCTGAAATCATATTTGAGACTCGTCACGTAAGCTTCCAGTTCCAAAAATCTCTATTGTTTATACGACATTGGGAATGAGAAGGCGTTTTCATTTAAACTTGCTGTAACCCATCAAAAATGGCGGTACTTTTATATACCGATTCCTAAAGAATAAGTATTTACTTAATTATAGCCGACACTCATGAAATAGTAATATCTAACGACTTTTATAAAAATATTTGAACATTTTTTTATACTTCCCCTGCAGTTAATGATACTATTTTAAACCCTGGCGATTGTACTGGGCGGATCAAGCCAATTATTGTCAGTAAATGTAATATTTTCTAAACAATTATTGCTAGTAAATATAATATTTTCTAAATAATTAATAGTAGTATCAGGATGAAAAAGTCATCTCCAAAACGCACTTTTAACTATATTTAAGAACACATTCATATTTGTGAAGTCGTAATTTTCTTAAAAATTAAAACTTTGTTAAAAAAAAAAAAAAAAATGTGTTCTTGAATACGATATCTGTTGTATCAAATATGGGTCCAAATAAAATGAATTAATCGGTCAATTCTGGCGTCCATCTAGCGGTTGTATTGCAAAGTAATTTGAACTCCCGTATCAAAAAAGTGGATGGCTCTAAAATGGACAAAAATAAAAATTAATCAATTAATAAAGTGTGAATTACATGTAAGGTCGATATATTCATGGAAATATACAAGGTTCCTATAGCTTAGTGGTAAGGGGGCGGGTTCGAATGCCGGTATTAGCCAAAATATTTTTTCGTGAATTATGTTTTTCTGTATGTCTTTCTAATTGATTAATTAATTTGGTTTTTAAAAAAAGCACTTTAAACTGTTGAATAATGTGTATTTTCGGGTCAGAAACTATTCGGTACAACTCATATTTATCGAAACTAACTTCTTTGATAAGTCCTTCGGTTTAATATTTTATTTGTAAACTTCACCTTTATTTGTGACGTGATTAATATATTAATGCCTAATAAATAATGCATTGTCTGTGGTTGAAACGTCAAGCTAAGACAAGCTTGTTAATTAAATGCCAGATGGGATACCTTGTGATAAAAGTTTGTGTAATTTTGGTCCATGCCTGGAGTATGTGATTTAGAGTAAAACAAGGAGACAATCAGAAACTTTTTTCAAATTCAGCTGTTTCTCGTTCTAATTAAGACTTTTTTGTACCGAAATAACGTCCCTCCTGCTCGGATAAATCGGGAATCCGATTGTAATGAAATTTCGTGTCTTTTGTTTACTTAACCTTAGGCGTTCGAAGTTGCCAGAAAAAATAACGTCTCGAAGGAATTGCTGAAGTACCCCACGAGTTTTTTGTTTTACCCCATTTAGGTACGCATTTACATATTACATATATTACTTGTTGTTTTGCGTTACGCATTGGTTTATTAATAAATAATAAAATAATAAGAATATCCAGAATTCCAGCAATAGATATTCAATAGATAATAATCAATTATAAATAACTTTATTTAATCACCACCCGCTGGACAATATGTTTAAAACTCATTAATATAACACACTCAAAGTATAATGTTAGTGTATTTTAACGCGGAATGATTGACCTCTAATTCGTCTGTGACGTCACGCGACCCCACCGGATGATTCAAAATTATTCATGCAAAACGCAAATTTAAAATTATAATGTTTTGAGATACCTATTTTAATTTTACTTTCATTTTTTACAATTTAAATTTTCAATTCAGAATATTTTGAGTTTGTTCAAATCTTTCAGAACAGTGCTGGATTTATGTCACAGAGACATTATTAATCAATTAGTGTATATTATAGATATCTCACAGAGACGAAACTGTATTAATTATGGGAAAGTAGGTATAGAAGTCATTTGGGTGTAACAGGACTTATGACCTGTCTTTTGGTTGGCTTAAGTGATCACTTTACACAATTGTAACATTCGCCATTTCCACCCATGATAGAATATACCATGCTTATTCATTTTTTTGGAAGTTGTATATATGTTCAAATTGCGTGAAGCTTTCATATATGAGTTGTAAGCGCCTTTTCCATGCGGCCTGTACAAAGCCATTTTCATTCCCCTAAATCCCCACAGATGTCGCTAATGAGAAAATCTACAATTGATTTTACGGAATTTTGGGAGCAATATACTTTTTATTATGTGTAATGAAATTCATCCGTAAGTCCTGTTACACCCAAATGACTTCTATACCTACTTTCCCATAATTAATACAGTTTCGTCTCTGTGAGATATCTATAATATACACTAATTGATTAATAATGTCTCTGTGACATAAATCCAGCACTATTCTGAAAGATTTGAACAAACTCAAAATATTCTGATATTATCTGTTATTTTATATCTTGTTATGTGACGAATCCAAAAATAGGAAAAAATCAACAAGGAATCAATAGTAATATTGTTTCCTTGACAACTGAAATTTTAACTGAAAACGTTCAACTAATTATTCCACTCCACCGAGTGCATTGTGGGAAGGGTTGTGGCCTAACATTGCAATTGCAATATATATTTTTCTATGGGTTGAGTAACTTTTTAGATTGACATTTTTAATAAAATCAATTTTTTAATTGCAAAATGACCTAAATCTACTATATATATGGTGCTCTATCAACGAACTACATATATCTTAATGTCGAAAAATGTACTCAAATAATTTTTTTAAAAGTAAAAATCAAAATTTATTTTAATATTGCATTAACAATATGGATCTAAGTAATTTTATCTTTTTTTTATTTAAATTTATTCGGAAAACCAACAGCTAACAATAATTAAGTAAATTTAAAGAATGGGAAGCATAAAAGCCAATTACAGGTTTTCACTGGTAGTGACAAAATATCGTATTTGCGTGGTGTACTTATATACGATATAGTTTATTAATGAAACTATATAATTGATTTAATTTAAAATAATAACACATGTTTTATTTGAAAAATGGATCGGAAAGCAAGCGTCGAACATGAGTAGGGTTATATCGAAATAAGTCTAATATTTAATGCATTCAGAAAAAATTATAATTTTTTGTTAGTGCATTAAATTTGTTACAAGTTCGATACAAGTATGAGTTTTGCCTGTAGTTTGTATAAACAAGGGGAGTAAAAAGAAGAGGGTTGGTTCTTACAACTTTAGGAGGAACATTGATCAAGAGCTTGGATAATAATTCAGGACAATTGAGCCTGAGGATATTTTTAGCAACAAAATTAAATTTGCTATTTCACGACGTTTTTGCAGAGGTGATGTTTTTGCAAATTTCAAGATATTGATCTCGTGTAAAGTTGAATTTCTGCCGATACGACATATCGACGGCTCCTACGTATAATATCGTAACCCACAAAATTCAATTTTACAGGAGAAGGAAAGTTTTCGTCCGGTATAAATCTAAATATTGCCCAATTTTTTTGAAATTTCGTTTCAATATTTTACTTTATACTGTAGTTTCATAAATAATCACAAAAAAGTCGAAATTATTAACGGCTTTTGTAGAAATGCACATACGATATTATACTTCGGAAAAGACGTGACGTAAAATATCGTATAAATGACTTAGAACATTTAACTTCGGAAAAGGCGCGACGTAAAATATCGTATAAATGACTTACAACATTTTACTTCGGAAAAGACGCGACGTAAAATAACGTAAGTGTTACATTCGATAATTTTCTTATGTTATTTTCTCACGCATATTATCGTAAGTGTTACATACGATAATTATTTATGTTATTTTCCAACGTATGTTATCGTAAGTGTTACATACGATAATTATCTTATGTTATTTTCCAACGTATGTTATCGTAAGTGTTACATACGATAATTATCTTATGTTATTTTCCAACGTATGTTATCGTAAGTGTTACATACAATAAAATTATCTTATGTTATTTTCCAACGCAAATCATCGCAAGTGTTACATACGATAGTATACTTCGTAAAAAAATATGTGATTGTTTGAGATACGATAAAATACGTCCGAAAAAAACGTTATTTATTGCAAATTTTTTTTTTTCTTTCTTTGAAATAAAGATATAATTAAATACATATGAAATACACAAAAAACTAAAAAACGTCGATTTGTGGGTTACGATATTATACGTAGGAGCCGTCGATGTATTTGATTTTTTTTTGTATAGTTTAGATTCGTGATATTTTCACATTGTATGCAGGATTCCAGATTTGTGAAGCGTATTCTAAATTACTACGCACAAATGTGCCATACAGGATTTTGAGGTTCTTCGCTTTTGTTAATGAGGTAGTGCTATTCATTATGAAGCCAAGCGCTGTTTGTTTTAGGGCCTGTAGTTTGATCAGAAGTTAGAGTAAGAGTTAAACAAAAAGCATAGATTTTTACGAAGACGAGTGTTTTGATTGGTGGAGAACGCAAAAATCTATGCTTTTTTCTTAACTTACTCTTACTTCTGATCACGATCAAACAACAGGCCCTTAGTTATTCGGCATTTGGGTGTGCTTTTCGAAAAATTGTCTTTTATTCAAAAAAATTTGCAATAAAGCAATGAAATTTAATGTATTCAAATATTTCCGGCTTATCTTTTGTAAAACGTTTGAACATCATAAAAGTAATTGATAACAAATATTAATAATTCTTTCCTTTACATAAATTTTAAAAAATTCCGGCTTATCTTTTGTAAAACGTTAGAACATCATAAAAGTAATTGATAACAAATATTAATAATTCTTTCCTTTATATAAATTTTTAAAAATTCCGGCTTATCTTTTGTAAATCGTAAGAACATCATAAAAGTAATTGATAACAAATATTAACAATTCTTTCCTTTATATAAATTTTAAAAAATTGTGAGGTTTTTGAATTTTCAATATTCCATATACGTATGTATGTTGCTGTAGCGATAGTCATACAGAAAATAAGTCAGAAATATTGAAAAAAGATGTAAATTTTGATGTCATTTATCTTCGGAACTGTCGACATTTCACCCAAAGAGTAGATAATATTCTGTATTCAAATTTGAAGGAAAAAGTGTATTTAAATATTCCTTTTTTTTCCAATTGATTCAGCAACATTGTAGATAAACATTTAAAAAAAATATTGATTGTATTATTTGTGTAAATCTACTAATATTATTTGATTAATTACACCTACATGTTTCGGAAACACCTTTCCATAATATATAACACCCTGACGATGGAAAGGTATTTCCGAAATATGTAGGTGTAATTAATCAAAATTTATCAATATTTTTAAATAATCCTATATTTGATTATCCCACAAGTCAGTTAACTTTGAAACCAAATTGCATAGCTAGGTAAAAGTAATATCTCGCGTATACTTCTTGCCCCGGACTTGTGTCATATTTATTGGGCTGCTGGCGTCTGGGGCTACGTGATATTGCAGCGACCAAGGAATCTAATGGTAGATCGAGCTGCAGCGCAGAGGTCTTGCAATGTGCAGTATGTTCCGCTACCCACTGCTATAAAGGGAACTACTTTAAGGTAACCGGATCTCCAAGGAACAATAAACAATGCAGATATCGTGTCGATAGCGCGACAGGTACTAGGCGGCGATACAAATGCCGCATTATCGAGTGGTAAAGTGACGTTTCGAAGAGAATGTAAAATAACGCTTCTGTGCTACTGCCTGCCCAACATAACTTGGCGTGCGGGAGCTGTGACATCTTGATTACCAATATGCACTGAATTATTATGTCCAAAACAACTAAAACAGTCAGGGGTGGTGCAAGAACAATTGCCAATGAAGTATTAAAGTTTTGCGAAGCTGAACAAGCAAATAATGGACCGATATTACAGTTTGACAGATGGAACGGCCGCCATTACTGCATGGTTTCTTTAGTGCTGCCCGACCAAATTTCTGTTAAAGCCTACGACACCGGTCACCGGATATTCTGTACATTATGTATTGTGTAATAAATTTACACCCTGGCAACTTCTGTTAAGCGACAGGGACGCCCTCCCTCGCACGCCAAGTTATAGTGGTACGTCTGTACTCCATCAACAGATATTGTTTTATGTTCAAAATGGGATGGAGTCACTCCATCTTGAACGCAGTTCAACACGAGCCTTCTCCTGGTGTCATACATTGTGTTAGTGACCCCGAAAACCTCTACATTGGACTAGCCATTGGTTCACGATTCGAATCAATCATATTTTGTTTTTAATTAATTCTCATTTATACGCTCTCTGTATATTTAATTCTAAATATACAGAGTGAACAAATAACAACAATTTGCAACAAATAATTTCTCTTATATCATTTTTAATCGTTTTATTCATTTAACAAAAACTTTCTTAAAAAAACATTGACAATAACATGACATACATAATCATTCATTTCGTTCATACCAAAATTTCACTTAAACACTATCTTCATGGTCTCGCATTTCCGCTACATGCTACGCGTAAGAATCTTCCGTTACAATAAAAAATTACCCTAAATGCGTCAAAATAAGGATAACTTCAATAAAATTGTTTTTCATACTAAAATTTCACTCTAAACGCGCCGAAGTATATATAACCTATCGGAAAGTGTTCCAAATCAACCATCGCCAATCTCGGGAAAAATAATTGATCTGAAAATCATGATAATGATATAAGTAGTTAAATTAAATTAAACTTGATGTATGTACTTGGATGAAATCTAATAAGGAATATAAGTATTGATAATTTGACAGCTTTCTGGTCCGTTGTCAACATCAACAATCCTGTGTTAACCTTTCAGGCAACCATTATTAATTTAAAAGGATACAGCTAATACCATTTAAGATAGCGAGGTGTTCGAACCACTACATTTTTTGCATCACTTAAGGTGAACCAATCATAGAAAGTTGCTTTGTTCTGCTACACAGAGACACGTTTCCAAGCGTAGCTGGAACTCTCGGAGCTGATTAAATAACTAAGTTAAGCGATGTGGAACGCGTTGGGGCAAAATTTAAAGGTATTAGAATTGATATAGCAGTTAATGAAATGATAAGTCAACAACGCGGTAATATTGAATATCCACAAAGGTCTAGAAATAACGCAAATCATTAGGCGCCATATAATTAAATATTTTTAAAATATAATTTGTAGATCCAAATATCACCTCTAACAGACGATTATTTAAAGAAAAGTAGAAGTATGGTTGCGAAAAAACTACTAGAGTAAAGAATGAAAAAATTAAGACTGATCAATTCTCTGTCCCTGTCCACCAGAGTTAATGATTACCTATCGAAAGACTTTCGACAACATATAGGAGAAGGATTTTTGTATAACAAGGGTATATTGCCAGAAAGAATGACGAAGGTCTCAAGAAACTAGTAATTGCAGGAAGGAGAATTCGAAGTCTTCAACAAGATGGATAGAACGATAAAGGAGTTAACAGGGTTTTCTTTAAGCGCTGGCATCAACATCAACGTTGAATATTGGGAGGAATGGAGACGTAATTACACCAAGACTATCAGGGTATCTGGATACCATGATGCTCAACATTGAGCACTGGCGATGATGATTAATGATGGGGACGTGCAGCTGTAAGACTCCGAAACGTTGATCCTACCCGAGGCAGTAGTGAAATGTGATTTTTGAGTAGAATTTTCGACATATCACGGAGATACATATCTCTATTACAACAATACAAACGTCCATAGATAACGACAAATGTCTCAGAATGGATTATTTGGGACGTATAATTCGTGGACTTAAATGTTCGTATCGTCTCCTACAAACAACTAGACGAAGGAAACTGAAGGCTAGCAGTGGTTGGGTATGATGAAGCTGTCTAGATGGTGAAACATTCGGAAGTAGACCGATTTTGGAGTCGAAGAGCTTCTGCCAGAGACAGACATCAGTTTATTATTTGATTGACAATGTCTGTGGTCCCGCAAGTAGGGACACGTCTGTATCAGAATCCGGGCACAGCGCCCGAAGAATGATTGCTCGGGCATAATATTTTTAATTTATTCGTTTTACTACAGCTGTCGCCTGGCAGGTAGAATTATTAATGGTGTTAATCAATTCAAGTTGCTTTGTCTATTAAGTAATTCAGATTAGATCCTGACACAAAATAGCCTCTCGATGATATGCATACCAGCTAGTAGCTTTGCATAAAATGCATGTAGCATATATGTCATCATCATCGCTATTGATTTAACAATCTATAGGGGGGTCTTCTTTTGCTCCAATAATCTCTGAAAGTTCTATATATCTATGATAGACATATCTATGAAAACATTGTTACTTCCCTTTACCTTTAGCCTTGCCAAGACCTTGCGTCATGTTGGTCACTAGTGACTTCTGTTATTGCTATTTGTTCATCCTCAACACATGACCAACAAAATCAACCTATTTTAATAAACCTTTAGAATTACTCATTAACAAAGTCCTCGCATAAAGCTCATTGTTGCGGCGTTTGCTGTAAGTTTATTTTTCTTAAAGAGGCACAAAGATTAATCTAAATTTTTATTTTATTATTATTTATAATTAGTAATCGTAACAGTTTCAAACTGCATGTTTGTGAAATTTTGATGTGCACGGAAGCAGTAAATAAAGATTGATCTGAAACCTTCTCATCATAATTGAATTTCCTTCAACAATATTATTATACTTTCGAACATTTTGCATATTTGATCACAATGAAATTAAAAGGTTTAATATCAGGACCAAAAAACACAAATGGAAATACTTCTCATTCAAAATGCAAAGAGAACGTTTAAGTCATTACCATAAATAATACCCGCGCACAATCGTACACTAAATTATACAATTTCCATTGTATCAACAAAACTACGCCAGACACCGAATCTGTCACCATAATATCGAATTAACACAATAAATGGGTAGGTACTTGCATACTTTTAATTGCAATTGCAATGAAGAAAAAATTATTAATTTATATAAAACAGTATTTCCATTCAATTTTAGTCCTATTTTCGAAGCACATGCTTAAACATTTAGTTTGAAAATAATAAAAATAAGAATATTGATGTGAAGCGTGTTGCATGCATGAAACTTTTTTTTTTAAATGCCATAGTCTTTTCTTTATTTTTTAACAGTCTAGAATTAAAGGCGTCCCTATAAAAAGGGTCTATAAAAAAGGTCATAAAGTGATTTTATTATTGAAATTATCCTCTTTTGGCGCGTGTCCTGCGCGTGCGCAACATGTAGCGGAAATGCGTGTAACGGGAATGCGAGATCACGAATTTACTTTAACATGGTCTATACAACAGTATTTTCAACTCAATCTTGCAGAAATTTGACCTCAAAAGTTGTCTAACGTGAAAAGAGGGTCTGTATTCATCTATATTCATCTGATAGTAAAACATCTGCAGTCACTGGAATTGCTTAACAACATAAATAAACAAACGAGAACGTAAAATTAATGTCAATAATATTGACAAGTGAATATTAGAAAATAAAAAAAAATTAAATTCTGGCTATTTACGTATTTTTTCTCTCCTGTAAAATTTTGTTTTTGCATATAGGTTCATTTCAATAGGGAAAAATTAATTATAGGAGTTGGATTACAAATACTTTGCACAGGGTGAAACTTTTTACTCGCTTACGGGAGTTTTGGAGCTAACGGTCGGTGTACTTCGGCCAAACATTTTTTAAGTTAAAACAGTAGACCTCTTTCCATTTAAGAAATACAACCGAATTAGTATGTGTAAGTCATACGTACGAGGTACATTGTTTCTTTTGTTGGTGTCTATACCCGTAGTGCGTCATACGCACGACTTACACATATTAATTCGATAGTCTTTCTTAAACGAAAGAGGCCTACTTCCAGACTTTATTTTATTTTTACTTTTATAATTTATTCGGGGAACTCTCGAAAGCGCCGCTCATCTCAATTGCGTCTTGTGCGACTATAAATCCGCGACTGGATAACAATCATCGTTCAATCAATCATCAACACAGTTACAATCAAGATATATCTCATCATTATGTACTATCTTGTCCTTGACAGCAATTGAAATTTCACGATCTGATATATACTTGTATAATACTTTATTATGATTAATCTCTCTCTTTTGTACTAAATGCATTATAATTATCTGCATCCTCCACACTTCTCTGGTTATTCTATGCTAATGACCACAGATCTATCTAGAATAATGTAACCATTTGATGAAATCTATACGAAACTGCACTTATATTAAATGCACTTTTGTCGATGCGTATAAGATTAATGCATTATGCTACGATAGTCAATGATCACATTTTATAAGATCTCGGGTTTCTATGCTATTTTTTTATGGGCACTTGTCTGCAATTCTGTCTGCTCTTCATAAAAAATAACAACATAATTACCTTGCAATAATTTTCTAATTATTTTAAGTTTTCTTTTAAGAAGAGATCTTAAGAATATGTTTCGTAATAATTTGACTAAAATAAATAAGTCATTGAAAAGGGGCAAACATTTCAAATCATGTTTTACAATAAATCAAAACCAAGCAATATGTGTCTCTTGCACATAAATCAATATAATGTAAAAAGCATTTTACCGACTCATGTGCAAGAGACACATATATGAATAATGCAATTATTTATCATACTTCTAATTGAAAAGCGTAAAAATTGTTATTAATTCTCATGGTGTAGTTATTCATGCATCTTACTACCTCTTCAATGAAGTGATCAACCCAGGAGATCTTTGGCGTACGTCGACTCAGACGTACTCACAAATGCCTCCAGTGCATTAAAATTTGTGATTTACTCAAGCCTGCATGTATTTCGCTTCTGTTATTGAAGCGTATAAATAAATAAAATAAAATAATAATAAAAAAGTGCATGTTTTTAAGGTCTAGATCCCATAGAACAGAGCAGAGTGGGTATAGAGTAGCATTTTAATGGTCTATTGCACAAAATGTCCTTCATTTTCACAAAAGATTTGATAATTTACGATACTATGATTCAGTGTAATTAACTGAATTAATTACCCAGCTGCCCTGCAAGTACAACTAACCTTTTATCTCAAATATGTCGACACTTATTGCACATAATATAAACGCAATTCACATTTCACAATCACAAATTTCACAATTATTTTTTATAAATTTCGCAAAATATGAAAGTAATTTATTTATTTGCATCGTTGAACAATTGGTTCCAAATTAAAATAAATGTCTTCCTGAAATACAAATTCTCTTTCACCTTAACAGTGCGCTCACAAACGAGACTTTGATTAATCGGTAAAGGTCGGTGTGCTTTAGTTGGTCATTCTGCTTTGCATACAATAGACAACGAATGGCTGTACGTAGTGTCCTTTGCGCGAGTTTCTCGACAAAAGTGTCATGTAGAGCTTTAAAAAAATGTTTATTTGGATGGCAAAAGTGTAGGGCTGAAATAGCAGCTTATGTTCATAGAATGGCCCTGGATCTGTGGTTAGTCCCACCTAGTTGTACGTATTCTAAAGAAATGCTGATTGGATGTGGTTTTCGAAGCAGCATCTCCAGTAATGCCTACAGGCAATGAAAACCGGAACGGCTCTTGAGGATACAACTGCAGACGATCAGCTCAAGAAGAGGTCTTCATCTAGAGTCTTATGTGACAAAAGGATATCAATAAAGATAAAAGGCCAAGTTTATTAATCTTTTGAGTCTGAATGATAGAAGAGGAATATGAAGAAACAAGACAAAATAAAGAACAAGACAAGAAAAAATATGGACATGATCGATGAAGATACCTGTACAATTACTTGATTTGTTTAATTTATTTTACATGACGGTTAATGTTTTGCGGTTGCAGCTTGTGTGCATATTCCTCCAGTGAGGCCGAATGGGTTCTCATTTATTGTAGAATTGTCTTTTGTGATTGAGTTTGGTCTCTTTTGGCTACTTATTCATATTATTATTTACTTGACTGTATTGTATTATTGTATTGTGTTATTAATTAAGATTTTTGATATATTAGATAAATAATATATTACCTTTCTCATTGTCTAATAAATTAGATTACCTACCTATATAATTGTAAGTGGTTATCCCCCACCACACACAAGAATCTTAATTCTTTTTGGTGAGGTATACACGTACAAAAAAATGAATTGTAAATATTTTAAAGATATCTTTGTAATAAAATATTACACAGGGTTATTTGTTAAACCTTAATAACCTCGCAGGACTATACTCCTACCTTGATTATGAGTCGAAAATGTTCAAGCTATTATGACCTAATATCAATAGTTAAGAAAATATGCGACATCAAAGTTTGCATTATTTTTAATATTTCTGACTTATTTTTTGCAAAACGTTGGACATATCGAGTATGAAAAATTTATTCCCTTTAATACAAGCCAAATAAAAAAATAAAAACTTTAGAATTCCAATTGGAATTTTTTCAGGGTTTTAATCATTTTATTTAACTTGTATTGAAACGAATAAAATTTTCGTAATTGATATTAGTTACTGTAATGACAGTCCAACGTTTTACAAAAAATAAGTCAGAAATATTGAAAAAAAATACAAACTTTGATGTCGCGTATCTCCATAACTATTGATATTAGGTCATGATAGCTTGAACATTTTCGACTCATAATCAAGGCAGGAGTATAGTCCTGCGAGGTTATTAATGTTTTACAAATAACCCTGTATATATGATTAATTAAATAAATAAAAAAATTGTAGCTTAAACGAACTGGTGAAGATTGAAGACAATCTGAGTGACCCTATTCCCGCAAAAATAAAAGAATGCCGATCACACGATAGAGACAAATCGGGAAAATCACTAGCAACACGGATGACTTCAATCAGTCGTAATCTTAAAGGTAAATGACCATGGACGCAGATGTTCGATTATAAAAACAGACAGATGAACGGGATAAGAGGACAACAAAGAAGTAGATTAAAATGTAATTAAGATCAAATCTTTGAACGCAGTTTACGTAAAATTATTGATTCAAACTTTTAAAATGAGATAGCGTGTCACAGGATAGCTATTTCGTTCGACATTGATCCTGCAGTAAATTAATCAATCTAATTTTTTTCAACCATGACCGCCATTGTCATTGGTATGCTTTAATTTTACACTGGACGAAAAAACTCGTCTATATACTTATAATTTTATCTCATTCTTGTTTGTCGGCATTGTTTCTTTAATGTAAATTAATTTTAATGATTGATTGTCAATCATAGTGATCGTTTTTGAAATTGATCGATTAATGTTGGTCTGTCTTTAACTAATACGCAAATATGTGATCGTTTTTTAACAAAATATTATTTGAATGTGGATTATGTACGAATGTAGATGTTATAAAACAGATATTCCTGCTTATCTGGCGCGCCTAGTCCCAAAAGCGAATCACAGCCTTTTTCAAATAGATTTATAATACCATTAAGGTTCTATTAGCTCCAAGTCTAAAACAACAATGTAAATTTAGGAAAAATAATACATTTAAGAATAAATTAAATACTAAGTTTTAAACCGCTTTATTGCTATATGTTTGTCAACTAGTTTCGGTTGGACTCAATCTTCTTCAGAAAATTATAATATAGATTAATCTAAGTAGGTACAGAGATTTATAAAGGAGGAAAGAAAAACAGAGAGGGACAGAGTGTCAACTTGATGAGGGGGAGGGAAGGGGAGGAGTTAAGTGAAGATAGAGGCAACAGCTTTAAAATTGGACTATTAAATTAGATTATTAAATTAGACTAGATAAATTTATATGTTTATTTATTATTTGACTATTATTATTGATAGCTTTATTAATTTCTAATGCTTCTAGATTGTTAAGTCGCACACCTATTCCTTTTTTGTGTGAAATTTTTATTATCAAATGTGTGATCAAAATTATTAAGATGTTCGGCAAATTCAGAAAAACCTACATTTGTTAAGAATTTAATGTGTTCTTTTTTTAATATTTACGTTTCTCGATGTTTTACTAGAAAGCTGGATAATCATTGCGGCTGAGGTTATAAATACCAGAATGGTTTAATACATTTTCTTTGCCTAAATTGTTACTGGTATAAAATGCTGGCTTTATCTCTGTAGGGAGTTTAGTCGTGCTTAATATTGAAAAATTATTTATAAAAATAATTCTACACCATTGAGGTGTTGGAATATTACTATAGTTGGAGGAGCGTTATAAATACATTTATTAGTCGAAAGATCATCAGCACAAAGAGGTTTACCCATTGGTAAACCATATGACGTTTTCATATATTTTTGTGTTCAGTTCTTCCAAATAAACCGACATTTTAACATCTTACGAGTTTTGATTTATTAACGGAAACTAGTGCGAGAAAATATGAAGTCTTTGTACGTACAAGCAGTGTAAAATATTGTGCTCAGTGTAAAATAAAAATATGTGTTTTTTTACAATGCAAAAAATGAACACAAAATAAGTTTTTCTACTAAGTAAGTAACCTTTTTTAAACTAAATTTGGAATATCATGTTAAAGCTAGTAATACGGGCTTGCCAGGCAACTTTCCCTCGTTTTATTCTTACCGGACAACGGTAGGGAATGGTCTTTTGACTGTGGTCGACCTAATACACATATCAACTATTATATAAATGTTTAATTTAAGTAATAAATGTAAAATATTCATATTTATCCGGCTTAAAAATCAAAATGTCTACATTTACATCGAGTGTACACCGGAACGCTCGATTCAATTTTATATTTTATGAAAATAATTAATCAACTTTTCAAAACCCTGTAAACCAAAGCACGCCTGTAATACAGTAATTATACCACGTAATTATTATTCTAATCTGAAAATGATTCATGGAAGCTGTCTGGAATATTGTCTGAAATATAAGCCGGGAAAAACTCCCACCGATTGGCTGCCGTCAATATTTTCAGTGTCGTGGTGAACGCGATAGTCGAATGGTGTCAAGATTGAGCGAATAAATTAATGTCGAATGAAACGATATTAATTTGTAACGTGACAAAACGCTGTTAAAAGGGAAAATGAAAGAAAGGTTCGCCGATTCCTGCGATGCAGTTCTGTCAGATAAAATGCGCAAAAAAACGCAGTTTGAGATTAAGTACGAGGTTCATTTCCATCAGACGCGCGACGACGTACTGCATGGACGTGGACGTGCGCTGAAGATGCTTCTGCGTGAATTAGGCCAAGACAGCAGCCACCCACCAACAATATCTTGAAACTAAATGACTGCAACGAAGTGCTGATGGAACGGTATTACTAGAACAGTGAAAACTTGAGTAGGAGAGGGTGCCCCTGAAAAGGGAAGATCATGAAAGGGACATTCACCCTCCAACCCAAAATACTCCGTAAACAAACATGGAAAAAATACGTAACACTAACCGGATGCTGCGGATGGAGTTTTTGGGATGTGGGATCAGGAGTTGGTGCAAGTGGAGGAATATGAGAGAGCCAGTATGATCTTGTTGCTCTCGCTGAGACGTTAATATTTATAAGTGATAATAGAGATGGACAATTAAGGCTGGGCATATATTGGCGTTTTTTACGAAAATGTGGGTTTTTATTATTAATTTATATCAGAATGACGTAATTATAAAACATAATGCCGTCGGCAGCGGCGTCATTTATTGACATTTCATGCTTTGGAATTTTTATTTTTAAATAATAATTAATGTGTTTTTAATACAAAAACTAACTTTTGTGAGTAAAGTCTCATAATGCGGGAATATATAGAATATACTGTTTAGAATCATCTCCTTATATGAATAAAAATCGATTTAAAATCAACAGAAAACGTAAAAAATTCTTGCAAATTTAAAACCTTAACTTTATTATTATTGAACATTTCTCAATTATCTAAGTACAGATTCTAGATAATGAAATAAACTTTATACGTATAAAAAACATATTATGTGTACATATAAATTCATTACAACTTTATTCCGCCTAGGACACTAAAAATGATTTTTTTGGCCGCAGCGTGTCGTTTAATGCTTATATTTTCTTAATTATTGTAAATAATGTTCAGTTTTTATTTTTATATAAGAACAAAAATTTCAACTGAGGTATTGCTATAAAAAAATTGCAGTCTAGAATATACATTCTGATATAAATAAAAAATAAAATAAATTACATACTGATAAAACCCACATTTTTGTAAAAGAACGCCGAAATATGCGTTTGCAGTGTATGTAAAGCCTTAAATTAATTTCAACTGACGTTATACAAGTTAAAAATATCGAAAGCTTATTTATATATGGAATTTGCAAAGTAAATTTTAGCGTTCGCATGTATTTCCTTTATATTTTTTAGATATTTTCAACATACACATTACAGTAGTAATTACAAATGCTGGATGCATATTCGAGGTGCGGTCAGAGGAGAGTTTATTTATTTATTTATTGATGATATGCACATATAATTGAGCTCTTACATAATGTGAAACATAAAGTGTTCAAATAGCACAGCTATCTACGTTAAATAAGCAGGTAATTACAAAAATTAGAGAATATCAACAACATAAATGCAATACATAAGAAAATGATGGATTTTGAAATGCGTTGTTCTAAAAGTTCGTTATAATTTGTACATGTACATGATAAGGGGTGCTGTACAGCTTAATATCAAAAATAATAATATAAAAATAAAAATAACAATGAATAAATAGTACAGAAAATATTTAAAATATTTGAACGACGTAGCAAAATCAAATTTTATAAATAATTCATAGTTTTGATAAGTTGTTTCCGATTTTTTTTATAAATACCAGTTATAATGATTTTATTAGGAGCAGATTTCCGTTGAATTTAATCGATTCCACTACCATTAGCATAAGTTGATCAGCTTTACGGGGAACTATTATTCGCGGTGCATATTGATCTTGATTCCAATTAATAACAGTTAATAATTCTACTGATAGGCACCCTGTACACCATTGTGACATTCTTTGCAGATTCGATCATTTGAATACTACGATTACAATATCTCTCTCGAATCTCGTGTATTTAAAACATGGAAGGTACATATTCTTAGCTATTTCCTATACCATGGACTAACTAACACAGGTGTACAGATTCAAAAAAACATAGTATTTAAGTAAATATGCGAAATATTCAATTAATATAGTAGCTACCGTTAAAATGAAATTAAAAATAATTATTTTTCACAGTATTAAAAACTGGATTAATTTTCAGGCGTAGTGTATGTTAATAATTCGAATGAATGTCATATACGCATGAAAAACAAAAATTATCCTGTATACGGTTTAATATAAATCTCGCAGATATGATGTTGAACAACTTCTCCGTTGATAAAAGACTTCTCTCAGTTTTGTAGAAAATATGCTATTTATTCGAATCTGTCAAAGGACTTTTTAAGGTGAAGTGAGTAAAAATAAAGGCAAGCCTTTGTGACAAGATTCCAATATGAATATTTCATGGAAACAATTTTCCGCGATATACATGGAAATATGGGATATATCAAAATGAACATAAGCATCAACAGGATTGCATTTGAATGATGGAGCGTATCTTGAAAGGCAAAATAAAAACTAAAATCTACATATGCGTATATAGCGTCTTAGGAAATCATTTATGCGTCGTTTTTCTGAAATGGATCTCGTTCTATTTTATCCACAACATCCATTTTAACAACCACTTTTTAAAAAAGTTTTATATATTAAAATAGACCTCAAATTTACCGCGATACAGAGTTCTGAAATGGAGATCTTGGGAGAATAAAAGAGGCATCGGAAGACCTCAAAAGAGATGGGCCGCCGATATAGCCGCTGTGGGGGGAAAGAAATGGCTACAATTAGGAAGGATGGAAGGGTATGGAATAGTCCTATATCCAGCAGTGGAGAAATGAAGGCTGAAGAGGAAAACGTATAAAAAAAACCCGGCTGGGGAAAACCACCAGGAATAGAAACTGGGGCTCAGCGGACTAAACTGCGAGCACCGTTTAGAAAAATAGTTTTAATTTTGAAAATCGATCGTCATGAATAGCACATTTCAAAGAAATGAAGTTGAAAGCCATTTTTATTTAGCCGATTTAACCTACATAATATATAATATTTGTATTAGAAATTTAAACGTACTAATTACATTTTTTTGACAGAATAAAAACTGATTTTACAAGTTTTTTTTTTATCTATTCTCTTTGCCTGTTTGTTTGTTGTGGTGGAATTTTTTTATTAATTTTTCACCAAATTCGCGACTACCTAGAGCTCTGAAACCTTAAAAATTTATGTGCAATACATTTTATTAAATCGACTTTTTCGACATGATTTGGTCATTATTTCGATTAAAATAATAATCACTTCACTCAAAACTAAGTTCCGCAGAAAAAGCTTAACAACATGCTTTTGAAAGTTTGTTTTAAACTTTAAAACAACGTGTTTAATATTTGGACACCGCATGGGTGATGTTAAAAAAAATACTACGAATATATGCAAAAAAAGCGTGAACAGCGTGTCTTCTTTTTTTTTGTTTATTTACTTGTTTTTTTCTATTATAACAACATTCAACAAATTGGAACCCGATTCCACAAATTCTTCCAATAATTGTGTGTAATTAAAAATATTCAAATAATTTAGAAAAACAAAAAAAAAACATGATTCATTTTGATATTTTTACATAATTAATAAAACACCCTGATGATGGAAAGGCTTTTCCGAAATATGTAGGTTTAATTAATAAAATATAAATAGATACATCCAAATAATAAAATTTATTTTTAAAAACAGTTTTAATGATTCTCATTTTTTAATTGTCGCATTTAATTCCAAGATTATACGGTTTAGTAAAATTTGTCATGAACGGTGCACTAAAAATAGTATGTTAGAAAATTTCGCGACATTTTACTTTCAGGTATAACGGTGTCGGAATTCATATCCGAGCGATTAACCATGTTGCTATTTCCGCTTTGAACTGTGGTATCAAATTGTTGTAATCACAAATATATCATGATGTTGAATTTTCGTTAAGAATTTAATGCAAAGATTAATTAATATTAAGAAACTAGCTGTTACCCTTAAAAAATGACGCTACTTTTACATGCCGGTTTTTAAATAATAAGCAATGAAATAATAATAACGACTTTTATCAAAATATTTGAATTTTTTTATATATCGCCTACCAGCAGTTAAATATACTATTCTAAACCCTGGCAATTGAGCGGAACATGAAATGGTTCGCGTCTTTACTAAGTTTTATATGTATTGTATTTTTGACCGATAATGCAGGCTCGGTGATAGCAACATCGCTATCGCTGCCGCCTTCGGGTTTGCTGACCCGGGGTTTCAGCCACATTTCCGGTCATTTAATTTGGTGTTTAGTGGTGGTTAATTTAAACGAAATTACACACGTTACATGAAGTTACTGGGACAGACAGACGGACGGACGGACGGACAGATATTATTAGGATTTGTACGTTTTTTAAATATTAAATTTTAATGCCAATATAAATTTTGATTTGAAATATGATTGCACATTGTGAATCAGAAAATCATATCCTATGCATGGATGGAATTACACACATGTCTGAGAGATGCGCTTTTTGGCGGTGACGTTCTACATTCAATTAGATTTAATTTATTAAATTTAAAAAAAACTGCAGCTATCTAGCCTAAATCGAATCATTAATGGTGGCAATGTTTAGCAAATGCGATATTTAGTGGTAGGAATGCGTCACCAGCACACTATTTTTTTTTACCAAACTGTACTCTACAATTACACATTATGTCAAACTATTATCCTGCGTTGTAATCTAAGAAAAGTAATTGTATTTAAAAATACAGACTGTTTCCGCATTATGGCACGCCTCTGGTGAGATGCGAAGATAAGATTTGGATTCTGCAAATCAAAACTAAGCAGTAGTTTTATAACTTTCGCTGAGCTATATAATATCCTGCGTTGCTAATATTGCCATAAATAAATTTAAACAACACCATGTTTCTGTAACAATAATTTAGAATGTGGAACATCTTTGATTATTTATTGGTGTAGCAGTTATGACTTTAGCCAAGTGATCCAGCGGTCGGTGGTTCGAGCCCCAGCCAAGACACCAGTTAGTTAGGCCTACTTTCAAGCACAAGGGTTTAGCTTAATGTGATAATAGTAAGAATTGTTGCGACATCTATTCTGCTTTTGCATCCCTATTTTAAATGAAAAAAAAAAACAAAATTTGTAGAAAATGTACGTTCAAGAAAAACTAACTTATTACACGGCTGGTAAAAAAGTATTTCGCAATGTTGAAAATAAAATTAATTACGATAAAAAGGGAAGAGTTCCATCACACTTATACTGGACCTGACCTTCGGGTGTATTCTGATTGGTTTGCGTCATCTGAACATTCGTGTCTTGATGGCTTTTATATAACATTGCACACTTCGTCAATTTTGACGTGATTACATTTATTATAGAAACTTTACTGGCATATCTTATATCTACCTACCAACTATTTTGTTTGAGGATGTTTTTAACCTGAAAATATTGGGAATATTCCCAAAACGGATAAAATAAAACAGCAAGCGTGATACCTGATGACGGATTCTAATTTCGTGAATCCAAATTATTGTTACTATTCAAATAAGTCAAAATGGTTTGTTTTGAATCTGTGTCAGAGTGGACTTAATTGTATTCTGATATCCAAATACTTGCCAGTAGCACGACTTGAAAGTTGTCAAACTCTGAATATTGATATAAATTATAGAAGTCTCACAGAGACGAAGCTACTTATATGGAAAACGCGCATGGAAGTTTTTGTAGGGTGGCCCAGGGTTTACGACCTGTATAAGCTGACTTAAGTGATCACTTTACGCAATGCAACGTTCACCGTAAGAACATCCACACATTATCAAATTTTTGAAAGATGTAGGTATATACGTTCTAAATCAGTTTCTTTCATATGAATGCTAGAGATATATATGGTCCTCTCCATGATAAAGTAGACTTCAATATTTTTTAAGTGGAATACAAAACAATATTATTTTTTACTGTGTACGTGTATGTTATTCTTCCGAATTATTTGACATATGCACTAGAATACGCCTAAAAATTATTATTTTCAATTTTTTTTCTCCTTTATATAAAATTAGATTTTTCTCAGTAAATATCCCCTTTAGATGAGTTAAACGACAATAATATTAGACTCACTGACGTTTTTTTTACTGGCAATAAACATTAATTATATTAATACGGGGATTTTTAGGTAGAATCTAATAAGAAATAAATTCTGGGCGAACCAGTAATCAACTAATTTACATATTTTTGATAAAAAAAACCTGATTACAACACCAATCCTTTTTGTTATCTGCTAAATGACTCATTCAATTAGAACAATTTTCTTTGTAAATTTGAGTACCTTGGTATTTCATATTTGTCATAGGAACTAGAAATATCAGTCTTCCTTGTAATTAAATATTGAGATACATTATTGTATATCTTTATTATTTACGTATCATGTACTACCGGGTGTGCCTACTGTCCTCACGCATGTCCTTAATAAATCCCATTCAAATCTTTCTGTGACTCATAGTTATCAAATTGTATTATTCATGATTAAGTAATAAAAATCAAACGTTTACTATAATAAAACTGTTCTACAATAAAACCACATTGGATTTATCTACTTGTAAAGGTTAATAATAATAAAAATTCATTTTTCCTTTGCATGGCTGAGGATTAATGAAATGTGATTATAAAATAATGGCTTAATAGTACATAAACATATCAATGCAAATTGGAATAATTGGCTGGTCTCCTGGAATAGGTCTCGAACCGATCATTGGTCCACTAAGCATGTGTCTTAACAATTTGACCAATAAAGCTTATTAGTTTCAGATTCAACCTCAACACAAACAAAAAAATTCCCAAAAATTATAGAAAGTGAAATAATATAAAACATATCGACCACACAGTTTATCTTTTCAGTCAGATAAAAATCAATTCTCCATCTTGTAAAAACTTATTTTATCTCTATTGAAATATTGACAATACGCAGATAGGTTTTTGTTTTAGCAAGCCACCGAAATATGTCCGGTAACTAGTGCGAGTGAGAAAGCTGTATACAAAAGAAAAATGCATCTCCTCTTGCCATTCTTCAAGTTAATAAATATTATATAAAAGTGAATATACTAGTATATACTCGTACAGGGTTAAGGCAGGCATATATCAAGGCAGGAATATAGTTCTGCGAGGACTATATTCCACTATGTAAGTCGAAAATGTAAAACACGAGGACTATATAAGTCGAAAATGTTCAAGCTATCATGACCTAATATCAATAGTTATGGAGATATGTGACATCAATGTTCGCATTTTTTTTCTCTATATTTCTGACTTATTTACTTTTTTTAAACATTGGACTATCATTACAGTAACTTATATCAAATATGCAAAATTCATTTCCTTAATACAAGTCAAATAAAATAATTAAAACCTTCGAATTCCAGTTGGAAAATTTTCAGGGTTTTTCGTCATTTTATTTAACTTGTATTGAAATGAATGAATTTTTCGTAATCGTTATAAGTTACTATAATGATAGTCCAACAGTTTACAAAAAATAATTCAGAAATATTGAAAAAAAAAATGCAAACTTTGACGTCGCATATATCCATAACTATCGATATTATTTCATGAAAGCTTGACCATTTTAGATTCATAATCAAGGCAGGAATAAGTCCTGCGAGGTTATTAATGTTTTCCAAATAACCCTGTATATACATGTATATTCTATATCTATAATGACAGAAATGTTGACACTTGACAGGTGTCTTGCATTTCTCACAGAAACTTTACGTGTACGTATGTAAATAAGTCATTTTTTCTTAGGATTTGTGGATATATGGCATTGTGTAAGATTCAACAATATAATATCTACCTTTGCAATGACGTGATTGGATGATCTGTTGAAATGAAAATGTAGTTGTTTGACAATAGTTCTATTTAGATTAGATTGATCCACAAGATTCTCAAGGGAACGATCCAAGATTGCAAATAAAGAAAATTAAATTTTTCAAGAATATGCTGTATACCGATGTACACTTGGTGTGTGTTACCGATATGTATACAAGAAAGATACAGAGTTACATGAGTTGCTTGTAAAACGTAGCAACACATTCGACGTTTTTATTCTTAATATAATTAACAATTTAACAAATTGTACTTTTATGTTGTAGTGGCCGACTGTGCCTTATAAAATGTGTTTCTTACTTTTTAAGGATTAAGGAATTTTAAAGTTTGACGCCGGGTATTCTGAACATTCGCCATTTTGAAACAAGAATGCGAATCAGTTTGTTTAATAAATATGTCTGAGATGTACACCAAATTCATTTTTTAGAAAAGTTTGATCGCAATCTGCTACGGAAGTAATCGTCTTCAATAATAAAAAGAGTAGTGATGCAGACGTCATAATCGTATTTACGCTTTCCGACGTAATCCTGTTAAGATTCCTATTGTGGCGTAAATGTATCAGATTCTAACATCCTAATCTTTGATGGTTTCATGTAACAGTGATAACATCAAAACTTGGTTAATATCAAGGCAGGTTCGAAATAATCTGTGTCGTTGTAGCCAACCATTTAGTTAAATAAACCGCAAAATTGTTTTTGCGGTAATATTTTCAGCTACGGCTTTTAATAAATTATATTGTTCGGCATTCACTACTTGACACGTGCTTTATATTCGCGAATCTTCATTTGTTGGCATTAACGTCACGATCCCCCGCCCTTCCCTCTTCATCTTACCGACCGTCCTCAGTTAAAAACCATTAGATCGACGAGTGTGACATTTATCGCCCAGCTTAAAATTATCACCAAACATCGAACGCCATCTACGGAGCCGTTTGGTCACCATCGGGTTTTTGTCGGCTCAAAGCATCCCGCGTGTGATCAGATGTATAGAAAATAGTGTCCGACAATATCAAACATCTATCTCCTTTCCTCTATTACTGTCATTTTTATCCCCTACATTGATTGATTACGGCAACTGGCGTCGGGATATTTTTATTGTGAAATGATTGTTATTTCAATGCGGCCTGCATTTGAGCAGTAATGTAACAAACACTGCGTGTCCACTGGTGAGACTGATCTCGCATCTAGAGATATATATGGATGAATCATATCACGCTTCTCTCTTCTTCGTGTCATCCGTTTACGCGACTTACGAATAAATTTTTGAAATTGCGAAATTTGAGAATAGTGCTCCAATTAAATTCATGTCTGGTGATTTTGGCTAATTAATAAAACTTTATATAATTTCAAGTGATTGATGAATTTCAAACCACCGCCACGATCTCGTGGCAGTATGTATACTTTAAGGCCGTAAATACTATAAAACATGACAATTTGTCATTTAAAAATTATTTATAAAAGAAAATATTTTTACCCTACCTTAAAATGTTGACAATGATCAAAAACTCACATGTGTGTACTAAAGAATATAAATTTTAAAATGTCGTTAACCATAATAAAAACATTAATTGTTTTAATTATAATATTCTGTTCACCACTATGATAAACTCGAGATAATAAACTTAACCAAATGTATAATTATATTCATAGATTTATATTCGTACTACCCTGATAAAGAAACAAAGTGTTATTCCGAAACCGGTTACTGTTAAACAATAAAACTCAAGTGGTTCCATGCAAAGTTTTTTTTATGAATTATAAAATAATCTTGCAATTAAATTGATTACCCTAGAGGCTTTAAATATATTTCAAATATTATTTTTAAGACAAAGTAATCTTTCTTTTCGCAATAATAATTCATCGGGATAATTGAGACGTACAAAGTTTAATTGAATAATCAGTAATCAATAAAATAAATTTATGTTTAATGATCATGATAAAAAATTTAAGATGATACCAGACAACCTTGGTGTTATCTATTTTAAGTATTTTATTTCGTATTTAGGTTACGACGCGTACTTATTTAAGATAATATAATGATTGATAAAAATGTTTTTTTTATTAATTGCAATGATTTTATTTTTTCTCGATATTTAAAACAACTTTAACGTTTTATTTTTAATATTTATGAAAATATTTAATGGTTTCTCTGATTCAAATAATCACTTCATCGTCACAATATTAAACTCCACACACTAGACTATTTTTCCTCTACGGTTAGGTCACACTGAAAATTCTATCAAACTATTCATTCTTAAAGATATTCATATAAGGTAGATTACTGTAATACTGTTGATTTAGAAGAATAATTTTATTTCAAAAAATATATCAGTGTGCATAAAAATGCAGAAGTTATAAAAATGGAAAAATACTAAATTAAACCTTATTAGTTCCAGAAGTAAAAAATATATATATTTAAATTAATTGTAAATTACCGCTTTCACATATAAGACAAACGTTGGTAAAGTTTACATTAAACGACAGACATATAAAAAAAAGATAAAATCCATCACAATCGGGACAAGATTAGGAATTTTTGATTAATATTGATGTATTTGAGGGATTATTTTTATCAAAATTATTAATATCACTTCTAACTACCAAGAATGCTGATTATTAATGTCCTATCGCGTAATTTATTTATATCACGTGTTTAAATGTAATAATAATTTTATTAAAAACGTACAATATGTTAAACAAGTGGAGTCATGTGAAAATCTGTTACGCGCATGCGTTACATTTATAACATTAAACGTCACGCGGAGAATAAAATCGTATATGATGCATGACATCGTGAGGATCTGTGATGTTGCTAGTATATAAGGGGCGAAATTATATGTACGAAAAAAAAAATTAAAAATTTAAAAAATTAAAACATCCGACGTAACCGGTTTTCAGGAAATGAAAGCGGGGATAATTTTTAACTTTTTTTTGAACTAGGATATTTCAAAATAAATAGGAAATATACAATTGGATTGAGAATAATGAATAGCATTTTTCGTCAAAGTTTGTAACTACTTTTAAACCTTCATTTCATTTTCCCTTAATTTTTCATACACATATAAATTTTGTAAATATTAAACACTAAGTTTTTCTACAATATCTATGTCAATGTGCCTATGGGTTCAGGTTATTGTCAAGAAAATGTATACTGTGTAAAGATGATTTTTCGAACGATAGGGTATCAGCATCAACGTTAAGGTCAACATGATATATAGCACATTGTACGTACGACACGTTCATGGAATGAGAGAAAAATAATCAACATATCAGCATGCTGACATCGGAAGGACTCCGGGTTCTTTATATGGGGGTTAACATGCAAATCTATGTCAGACAAAGAAAGAACATGAGTAGCTCAATAGTTAAAACGGTTTCCTATTATTACAACGTTTTCCCTATGAACTGCTCGACTTTTTGTAATGTTTGCTTTTAAAATCTATTCATCTCACATTACATTGTACTAATAGAGGATTTAATACTTTTAATATTTACCTAATGCTTTTGATCTTTAAAATGTCAATTTTTGTATGATATGTAATGTTTAACAAATAATTGATGAATATCAATTACTTGTTAAATATTAAATGAATATTTTCTTTCATTAGTTTTTCAACAAAAAAAAACTGCACTTGTAAATGAAAATTTAACATTTTTTAAATTAGACCTCTGACCTTGTGTTTGAAAATAATTCCAATAAGATTTTTTTAGTGTGTTTTCTTCTGATAACAATTAAAAATAATTCTCACCCCATATTGAAGCAGTCTTTCACCACCATCAAAACTATGGTCCTTCATGTTGATAACCGGAGCTGCGTTATCTAGAGCCATTTTCCTAACTTTTATCACTGCACGTTAATCGAAAAGAAACAAAATTAAATTGATAATTTTTTTAATAGTGTAAAAATCACTCGTGTATATTTCTGAATTACGTATCGTAATGTTTGCGCAAATAGCAGGAAAATTGGCACGACCCACTCTCGCCGGACGACAATCGCGAATGAACCCTCCGCGAATTTTCCGCCGCCTTTATACGGAGGCGCCTCGGCGTCGTTCGAATTTCGAACTGGGAAAAGGAATAAAGGCGCGCGCATCCGGGAGCGCGCGGCCAATCAGGCCGGGCCGGCGTCGGCCGGGAGGTAAAAAGGTGCGGACTTTCGGTACGCACTGCGCTGCGCCTATCGGGTACCGGATAATTTCATTACCGCTCTGACAGGCGGCGGTGTCTCTGCATTTTCGCGGGACAAGAGCCGCGATCGATTCGAAATCGGTGCCGGCAGTAAGCCGCGGCAGGGTGAGCGAACGAAGCGGTCTCGGGCCGGCTGTCAGTTGAGATTTGAATCGGCGGGAAATTGAAATGCACTCCCAAAAATCAAGTAGGCGACTATTCATAATTCGGCGATTTTATTTATCAAGTAAAATATTTATAAGGATTATAAATATTTTACTAACGTTAATTTCTAGGTACGGTTTCAATACGTTTGCTATAAAAAAATTACTACTACTTGTAAAAAATTGAAAATTTTGAAACAATTATGTAAAAGGTCACAATAAATTCATTTAAACCGATAATGTGTTAAATCACGCTTTTTTAGACAAAGACGTTTTTACTTGAGAAGACTCAGTTTGGAACACCAAAATTCTAAAAATATTTAAAATAATTTAAAAAAGACTGTTGTAAAAAAAAACGTTTAGCTTATCAAGGAATTTAATTTTGCAAGAATAACTAATTTAACTGCAGTATAAATGTGTATCAAATATACTCGAGGGAGGATATACTTCCACTGTGACCCAATCCTAAGGAAAGGGATTAATTCAGTTCAATCGAATTAGTTTTGGTAATATTTATAGACACAATATACAACATACTTTTTGAAATATTAGTTAGATAAAATGAAATTATATTTTCATTAAACAATCAAAAATGATTATTATAAACAGCTCAGGCGTAAAACATCAAACCATTTTAGTAACTTTTGAAAGTCGAACATAACCTCACAATAGTCGTCATAAGTTATAGAAAAATTTTGGAAATTGTAAGTTATATAAATTTATAGCATCAATTTTAAATGACTTTATATCGATAGACATTCATAGAAAAAATACATGAATTTAATGCACTTCAAGTTCATGTTAGTGCTTACGGTATCACGTAGGTATAGTAATTTTAATAATTTTGAACTTTTTTAAAAAGTATATGAATAGGTATAGTAATTTTAATAATTTTGAACTTTTTTTAAATTTATATGAATTTAATTTTGATAAATATGCATAGTTGATCAAAAACATAAAATATATTATATAATCTTGTTTAAGAATAAAATAATATATTTTAATGCAAGCGTTTTTACAAGTAGCGGAACCGGAGCTGAGCTGAAATATTAGGCCCCGGTCCGGCTTTTACATTTGTTTTTTATGTGTATGTAATATGTAAATTGTATATGTTATATGTAAATTATTTTTAAAAAATTACGCTGAACACACTGAAACCTTTATTTTGAATAATGAGACTCGCTGGGGTTCTACATACCGTATGATTGGACGATTATTACTTTAGGTCCACTTTTAGGTCGATCAGATATATTTTCTACGCCTCGAAATATGGGATGAGTTGAGTCGTCTTAAGGATCTCTTAATGTGAACACAGTTCTAAGAACACAGTTACTGGATTTTGTCCCCAGAAGGATGATTAATCTCACAGTCTCACAGAGACAAAGCTGTGAATATGAGCAACGCGTGTGGAAGTATTTTTATACGATGGCCCAGAGCTTACAGCCTTTGTGAAAAGACTACAGATGTCTCTAGCAGAGTCCATTTAAATAAACGAAAGATTCTCAGATTTTAACATATGTACCTATATGGAACTTTCAAAATTTGATAATATGTGGATGTTCTTACGATGGAATTGGTGAACGTTTAATTGTGTAGTGTGATCACTTAAGCCAATTCATATAGGATGTATGCCCTGGGCCATCCAAAAGACTTCCACACATGACTCTATAATGACTCTAAGATTTCTATCTTCTTCTTCTTTTGGTGTCATGTCAGGTCCCCCCAACGTTGACTATCACCCGAGAGAAAGCGTCCCTGTCCTGGGCAGCACGAAACAGCTCTCCAACACTTCTTATGCCCGTCCAGTCGCGTATATTGCGGAGCCAGGAAATTTGTCTCCTTCCAACACCTCTACGACCCTCTATCTTGCCCATAAGAATCAGGTGGAGCAATTCATATTTTTCTCCTCTGAGCACATGACCCAAATACGATACCTTTCGGATTTTGATATTTGTCAGCAACTCTCTATTCACTCTAGCTCTTTGAAGAACTCTTGTGTTGCTGACCATATCCGTCCAGGGTATCCAAGATTTCTATAATTTATCTTAATTTTCTGTTAGGTTAGAAATAGTGGATACTCCACTAGACCTTTAAGCCTGTTCTGAAAAATCTTCTTTATCAGGTTAAGTAAAAGTAAAAATCATAGTTCTTCGTCAAACACTTTATTTAGTGTTATTTTCAGATTGAAATTTAAAATAAAATTGAATTCAAATTTAGAATTTAAATGCGAATAAAAGCAAAATAAAATTGAGGAAAGAAAAGAAATTGAGTAGCTTGTTGGTCTTGTGGTTAGGACACTCGCTTCGTTATCCAAAGGTCGCGGGTTCGAATCTCAGCCCAGACTAGCAAGTTAGTCCTATTTTCATAGCACAAGCATTTAGCTTAGTTTGAAAATAGTAAGAATATTGATGTGACACGTATTCCGTGTTCGCATCTCTATTTAAAAAAAAAAATTAATGTACGACAGACAATCTAATTAAGCTTCCATATAAATAGCAAAGCTTCTAAGCGAATTATTCTCAGCTTGCTCTTAATTACACGTATAATAACCGATAATAAATTGCGATATTTTACAATATATCGACTATCGATTAGAAATGTAAGCCTGGAGCTTACATTTCTAATCGATAGTCGTGTTTATAAATGTTGACAGATTGTCATCAGTTATATAGCTTGGAAAATTTAACGTACATGATTAATTGTATATATATTTTATTGCGCTAAATAACCGTCAAAGCGTTTTTTTCATAGCCAGCTTCAAAAAGTAATCAAGTGGTATGAAACGAGATTTACTGATTATTTAAAAAATACAATTAGATATTATTTAATTTTTAGAAATATTATATAAACATTATTTAACATTCGAGTCACTTTAAGGCGAGGTATATTCACACTGCAAGAAGAAGTATCAGAAAATGTTAATAATATAACCATTCATTGTATATTGTAATGCAAATAAAGATACCAACTTTAAGAATCATCATGGCACAACATCACTTTACATCCTTATGATACATATTTTAACAAAAAACATTTAAAAAAAAATTTTACTTTGTACTTATATTTCTTTTTTCTTTTTTATCTCTTCTGGTTAGAAAATGAATAATATTTATAAACATTAAATTGTGAAAAGGAACCTGCAGTCAAACGTCTTTTAAGACATTTAGTGGGACTAGTAATATTCCGATAATATAACGAAAAAAATAGATAAATTATTAAAAAAAAAAAAGTTTAAGAAGAAAGTCAATCCTTGAATTTGGACGTATTACGCGATGTATTGTAACATTGTTTATATGTTTCAAATGGTTTGTTTATAATGTATAAAAAAACTACTACTTCTAAATGGTTTCTGTTTAATAAAAACTTCTAATTTTAATATGGCTCGTAAATACTCCTATAAAATCGACCTATTGTGGGGAGTATAATGGAATGTTTACAATGTAATAAGATAGGTATGAATTATTTTATAAAAATCATTTAAATGTATCTGTTGTACAAATAAGTAATGTAAAATAACGAATTCTTACTTTCCTAATTTTATTTTTTCAAGGGCAATTATATTATTGACGTTAAATTTTTAGGTTAGAATGTAAACTGAAATTTGTCTTAGTCGAAAGTATCCACTATGACGGTTTCAAAACTTCGCCGTCTCATGCCTCAGTTTATGTTCATTGTACCGAGTCCACTAAGTAAGTATTTAAGTAAGTATTTATCATTCTAGGTGACGTTTATGGGCACGCACAGAGTTTCGCCGTCAAGTGAACATCATGAAAATGGTTTAGTTACTGTCTAACAATCTTTACATTCAGTATTTAACATTAAATATTTTTTTTCTAAAATGACTTGAATACATTTTTGTTTTCTCATATTCCTTACATGAACACAATGAAGAATGTCCAAAATGTCTTAAGTGCATTTTATTTCGAGTTGAAACATCGTATATAAATCCAAATATTCTAATTAATATTATCGGTAAATTTTTAAGAGCCAGAATTACCTGAATCTATTAAAATTAAAAATATCTATTATTTAACAAAACAAAGAAAACCCCAGAAAGAGAATGTTTTAATCATAGAATAAAAAATGAAAAAAATATTTTTTTAAATTGTGAAAAAAGCTCGAGAACGACCTAAGTTCATTAAAATTAAAAATATTTAATATTCAACTAAACAAAGATCTAAAAAAAAATGTGATAATATTACAAGTATAGAATGAAAATTAAAGCGTGGCGGACCACCTTCGTGAGACCCGCGTAGAACCAAAAACTCACCATGCAAGCTTACAAAGAAAAAGAGCATAAATCCAGTTAAATCGAGAATAAATCAACCATTTACATTTTTCGAATTCACGTCACGATCAATCGTCATTTTGTGTTACACGTCACAGCGGGGAAAATTTTATGGTCACCAGATTGTTATCAGTTTTATTAACGGCGTGCTAGTTATTAGTATGCACAATCGTAATACATAATAATTCAATAATCGCAATCGGTGGTAATTGTCCATTGTCCTTGAGGATTGGCTCGACAGTTGCAGAAATGATTTACATCATGCCTAAACCTGCCACGGTACAAATATTTGTGGTGGTGACCCTGACTCTGAGATTTCCTGACCTGCCTACACTCCACGCAGTATCATCATCACCACTCTTGGCTCCACAACCTCTGGTGGGTCTTGGCCTCCTCAAGAGTCTTCCTCCACTCATCTCGGTTTAGTGCCAGCTCACTCCAGTTCAGAAGCTACTTCACGCAGTCTACTGACATTAAAAAAACCATCAATAAACTTCTTCATGTGCGGCATTTCTGTTATTCTCTGGTATTCTCTCCAGTTTCAAAAATAATCTTTTTTCGAAACTAGATTGATTGACTTGCTCCGACAAATTGAAATAATTACTCCGAATTCCTTCATATTTGTCGACTAAATAAGCTGTCTCTTTATCGCGAAATGACGTTTATCTGTTTCAAATGTTCCGAGAGAATTCACAAAAGCAACAAAGCTTTTAAAATTTCACTTTCATTTGCGATTACATTGTTAGAAATATATTTACATTTAATAAAAACATGAAAGTTGATAATTCACAGCCAAAGAGAAAAAATTTCGAGCGTTCCAAACAAAAGAAGATCTAAAAAATACAAAACACTCCGTATCTCTTTAGAAAATTCATTCTAAAACAATGCTTCTTTTTTCGAAAATCTCCCCTCTTTACAACCGTTTGACGTTAATTCTTTTTAAAACAAAAAAAAAACAAATATTGTATGTGTTCCAAACATTTCTAAATTCAAATTTTTTCTTCAAATTTCTACTCGCATTAATAATAAAAACATCATTATCCGATAAATTAACAAGCACATAATATTAGGTCCTTACATATGAAATTGGCGTTTTGCCGTACTGGCAAATTTGATCTCAAATATCTTCTCTTTGGTTAGGAATTCCAAATCCAAATTTATACAGCTATTTTACTCATGTATTTGTGTTTTGAAAATTATAATTCATTTGTTTTTTCCTCAATTGTTTTTTTCTTTGCGTCACTCAGTTTACAAAACGAAAAACTTGAAATATCGCGTTATTTACGAGTACGAGTTCCACCATGGCACCAGTGCTGCAGAAACGGCTCGAAGGATTAATGATGTGTATGGCGACGGTGCCGCAAAAGAAAACACAGTGCGTTTTTAGTTCCAACGTTTTCGTTCTGGAAATTTCGACCTGCAGAACAAGCCCCGTGGACGGCCGGAGACCAAAGTTGATAATGAAGAATTGAAGGCTCTTGTGGAAGCGGATCCATCGCAAACCACATCCGAGTTAGCTGCAGGCTGCGGTGTTAGTGATAAAACTGTTTTAATCCACTTGAAGCAAATTGGTAAGGTGAAAAAGCTTGAAAGGTGGGGTACCTCACGAATTGAGTGAAGCAAATCAACAAACGCGCGTTGACTGCTGCGTTGCATTACTCAACCGGCACAATAATGAAGGGATTTTAAATTGAATCATTACCTGTGATGAAAAGTGGATCCTGTACGATAATCGGAAGCGCTCATCGCAATGGCTGAACCCTGCCGAACCAGCCAAACCCTGCCCCAAGCGAAAATTGACTCCAAAAAAGCTACTTGTGAGCGTTTGGTGGACTAGTGCTGGTGTCGTTCACTACAGTTTTCTTAAATCTGGCCAGACTATTACGGCAGATGTCTATTGTCAGCAACTGCAAACCATGATGGAAAAGCTAGCTGCTAAACAACCGAGGCTGGTTAATCGCTCTAGGCCACTGCTGCTTCATGATAACGCTAGACCACACACTGCACAACAGACGGCTACCAAATTAGAGGAGCTTCAATTGGAATGTCTAAGACATCCACCGTACTCTCCGGACCTTGCCCCAACAGATTACCATTTTTTTCGAAATTTGGATAACTTCTTGCAAAGGAAAAAATTCAACTCCGATGGGGCAGTCCAAACCGCCTTGAAAGATTTTATTGATTCCCGTCCGAATGGTTTTTTTAGTAAAGGGATCAATGAACTACCTATGAGATGCCAAAAGTGCATAGATAGCAATGGTACATACTTTGATTAAATAAATATATTATAATAAAAAAAAAACGGCTTTATGTTCCTCCCATACTAAACGCCAATTTCATATGTAAGGACCTAATATAAGAACAGAATCAATTTCGAAGACATTTTCATTATATAGGTACAGCATTTTCCAAATTCTTTGTAAAGAGTAAAAGTTTTAAAAATTAACTTATTAATGAATATTTTGAAAGAAACACTCTGGTATTATAGATTTTGCAACATTCTGTGCCTAAGATAGCCTTTTTCTATCCCCGCCATCTTCTCCCACCTAATGAACTGTAAGAGATCATATTTCGGATTTGTGTCTATTACATTGGCTATTAAACAATGGAACAAATGCATATTGACCTGAAAAAAATGAAAAGATGAGTGGGTACATCCGAACTTTCCCTTATAAATAGCGTTGTCTCTGTGAGACAAACATGTACAATTTATCTTTATCAAATAACTTTATTTACACCACTTTATTAGATACAAAATGTACATGTTTCTAGAACAATGTTCTCTTCTTCGGGATAAGTTGTATACTAAAGTTGAAATGTAGATTTACATTGGGAGAGGGTTAAGGAGAGGAGTAGGAAGAGGGGTGGAAGTGACAATTAGGGAATTACATAACCATTAGAAGGGGAAAAGTGCGAAAATATTCAATAGACCATTGTTAACAAATTTCATCGAATTTTGTCCTTTGCTAAAACAATAAAGTGATTTAAGCGGCCGACATGAATCAATGCAAGAAAATTTTTAGTTTTCTTTTGTTTGCAAGCTTGTCTGCAGGTACCTAGAACCATTTAATACGTGCGTGGTGTGGGTAGGTACACTGTGCGACCGGTTGCTAGGTGACTAACCCACCAGAAATGGCTCACAGCAAAGGCATTCTCAAAAAAACAATAAAAAACTACTCCAGTGCACTTGTTTTCAAGGTCGGTCGCTTTCGTTTTGTGGGTTTTTGTGCCGAGCTCGTGGCGGGATCCGTCCATCGTAGAAGTCGGGGGACTGGATGGATGACCAGCTGGGAAATTACTTCGAGAGATCGTTACGTTAAGAATGCCACCCTCGCGACATATTTCAACAGAATGGCATGGCAGAGTAACCCATGACGAGGTACTCATCATTATCATTTAAATACCTGTCGAAAACGACGTGGGTACTTCTATACCTGTACGAGAATCGAGAGAGTGCAGAAAAAGTTTCTACGTATTTTGTCGTACAAAGCTGGTCAACACAACAACCTTCACAGCTACGAAGATCGACTTGCCTTTTTCAAGATGCACAAACTTGAGTCCCGACGGAAAATATCCGATCTCGTTGTGCTACACAAGATTCTCAGCGGAGCTATTGATTCTCTCTCTCTATCTGATATAAATTTGCATGTTAAACCCCGTATAAGAAACCCGGAGTTCTTCAGAATAAGTCAGCACACTAATAATGTCGGTTACTTTTCTCCCATCACAAGGTTGTGTCGCACATATAATTTGTATTGTGCTGACCCTAACATTGATGCTGATATTCTTGCAGACACCTTATCTTCGTTCAAAAACTCACTCATACACAACATCCATTTTCTAAACGATGACATGAACCTATAGATCCATTAAATCAATCATTCATTAAATACTAATCGCACTACATTCAAACACAAAATATACAATACACATAAATGTACATGTAAAATATAATTAATTGCAAAAATACATGTTACTAGAGCGTGCCGAAGACACTTGTAATTGGGATAATGGGCATAGTCTTCACTATAATGTTTATTATCAGAGTATCATGTACCTATTATCCTGTTAGTGTCTCTAATAATTTTTTTTTTAAAATACCTGTAAAATTCAATGTCTTTCTGTCTGTTCTCTGTACAAATCTACACCGTTTGTCCGATTCGATCATTACATACTTATGCTTTAGGACCGGCGGGTAACAAAGGCGACATTTCCCACCTATTATTTTACCCCTTTCCCTTCCTCTTCGATGCAAATCTATACCGTTCGAATTGAACCTTTGTTTACCCTCACAAATTTATTTTCACCTTAATCCTTAGCCCGTGCATCGCCGGGTACGAACAGCTAGTTTATTATATAATATGTATTTCGGCCGCCGGTTAAGGCTGTGTGAACAGAGCTGTGAGAGGCTGTCTAGATTAGCGAAGCATTTTGATAATGTTAGTGATGGACATTATTAAATACAGAATTATGCCTTTTTTCTTCTTATACCCCATTTTACGTAATACTTCTGGTAGGGTTGGTGACGGAAATTTTTATGCGATATAATAATGGATACACTTATTAGTTTTAATTTTCACTAAACTGAAATATTTAAAAAAATCTTGTTCAGATAATATTTTTTATTAAAAAGTAAAAGCAAGTCAATGTTTTCATTTTATTGAATAACAATTTTGTAATCATACTAATTTTGAAAACGGAATGAGATTAGTTATTTGATTCTAGGAATTTACGGACGAACAACGAAATTATAAATTGATTAATTCATTTAATATTAAGCGAAGCGGTAGCTCTTCCAACAGGCATAACCATTGGCAGGTTGGTCCTGTATATTGGGATGTATATGTTTCGTATTCTGACGCTGTTTCAGGTAATTATCAGGAACACACAAACAAATGCCCAAAATAATTTTGTGATTATTGATAATACCGCGCAACAATCTATAAAAATGCATAATCAAATACACATTGTTTCTAGTCTCTGAGCTATTGTATTTTTTTTTATTTAAAAAAAATGCTTGTATACAAATAAAGGTACTTAGTACTAATTTAACAATAAAACATAAGATAAATTACACATTTTTTGTTTTTTTTAATTTGTGGATTACGCCTTATATGTATTATACTTGATAGTATATTATATTATATTAAAGTATACTTGTATTATAATATGGATTATTATAATACAAGTATACTTTAGATAAACTCGGTTGGGATAATGCAAAACAAGGATAATGCCACCTCATTTATATAAGACATGTGATAATACCACCTCATGTATATAAGACAGGCCGGTGGCTGAACGTTGTATCGAAAGCCTTCCGAAATGATACAGCGGGTAGAAATATATTTAAAAAAAAAACTAACCCGTAAAACGTTTTTATTTTACTCCCTTCCTTTGTAAATTAAGTTTACCATCATGTAATAATTGATTGACTGAAAATGAAACATGTCTAGACAAATATCTATGTTAAAAATCTCTCTTTATTAGGTATTTGATTTCTTCCCAAAAAACCGAAGTGTGCTGTCTGTGAACCAATTGTCATAAATTTTCTAAATTCATAGTGAAGTAGCTATTATACCTACCGACGGAGTAATTCAAATTTTAAATATTCCGTGACGTTATCGGGCCGCCGGCGCCGTTGGTAGTAATCAAACTTTAACGATTCCAATTTGAAAAAACCATTAAAATTTCCAAAAATCCAAAATTATGCTGTAATTATTATAATTTTTTAAAGAAAAATTGATAGATCTTCTTGATCGTCGCCACGAGTCTGCTTACAAAGTTTCAGCTTGATTGGATCACGGAAAAAGGGTCAAAAATCGATCCAAAGTTTTTTTGACGGCAAGCAGGCAAGCAGACGCCACGAGTTAATATAAAGGGAGTAAAAATAACGCAACGTATTATTAGTCCCGTGTGTTTACAAGAAAAAATATGTTCTCTGGTAAGATATTTTTTCTAACAATTCATGAATACGATAAAGCTTCAAAATTGCTGCATAAAACTGCTTTCTAATAGTTCATTTATGGAAAATAACTGGTTATAATTATAATCCAATTATAGTAATAATCCATTTACTGAAATATTGCCACAGAATAATGTAGATTTACTCAAGCCTCCTTTAGGAATCCAAAAAAGCATTTAAAATACAAATTTAATCATATGGAAACTGCTACATAAAAAAAACATTTTTTTAATCAATATAAATTTATTATTTAAATTATAGTAAGACACTTAATTAATTAAACTAACTAGATAGGTGTGTCGTTGAGTCTGCAAAAAAAGCACGTGTCAGATGTGTAAAAGTTGATTTGATCGGCAAAATTATTTAAATTCGTGAGATTTGCATAAAAATTGCATACCAAATACATAGCAAAAAATTATTTTATCTCGATACCGGTAGGTCACTGTTATTTTAAGGTGACAATGAAGACAAGGTGAAAAAATGAGACAAAATAATCCAAGCCACGTGACTTACTCGTTGTGCATTATACAAATGAATTAGCTCTTGGGTTTAATTAGGTTTGGCCATTTGGAACGGATGAGTGAGAAAAGGATGGCATAAAAAATTTATGAGGCGAGTGTTGAAGGCAACAGAAAAAGAGGACGTCTCCTGAAGGCCCAGCATGATCAGATAAATCAAATATTAGAGGATGCCTCTGCTAGAAGCTTCAACAACCGAAGAGCGTGCGTGGGAAGATGCATGAATTTGGACGAAGCAAAAGTGTTTTGCCAGGACAGGAGAGTGTAGCATTTCGTCCTCTCTGCCTACCCCTCTGGGAAACAGTGTTAGTTAGTTTGCTCAGTGCGTTTGATGTAGTGCTAAGAAACACGTGGCTACTATGTCAGATTTCTTATTAGTCTTTCATTCGTAGCACAAGCGCTGTAGGTACTTAGGCGGCGTGCAGTGAGAACAAAAAACATGACTTACTCCTAAGCATATATTTTGAAAAGAAATCGAAATAAGAGATATATCTTCTAATATTCCTATCACAATAATTTATAATTCTTATACATCACAATCAATTAATATTAAATATAATTAACATTTCCTATCTATAACATAATTAATGTATAAATAATGCGAACAATTCGCATTATTCTAGCATAATTAAATCCCCTAACAAACAAAAAAAACAACAATACAACAATTATTATAAAATATATTGTTTTATAAATTTCAAATGTATGAATGTATGTATATGTATACATTTTAAACGATCATGCATGCAGATACATATTTACATATATAATGTACACTTTTATCTAGTTATGTATAAGATTTTTATTTTATTGTAATTGGTTTAAACCGTAGAAATAAAATAAATAAACTGTAAAGAATATTTTGTACACAAATAAAAACTTTAACAATTTGTTTATATCAAAGATAATTTTATTAAATCAACATGTTTCGGTAGCTAAGCTCCCTTCTTCAGGACAAGTAATGTACTAAAAATAATTTGACAGTAGGTAGGTATAGAAGAATTATGAAAAAATAATGCGGGAGTGGTTGAAAAGGGAGACAAAAAGTATTTAAATGGTAGTAGACAATAATGTGGTAAGAGGTTTCATTCTAAAAGTATTTATGAAAAATAGAAATGAATTACAACGGAAAAGTATTCAATATAGGATAAAATGTAAAATTAATTTGATTATTGATAATATTTCAGTTTTGGTTAACATTTTTCCTTATTTCAATAATTTCAAGATTGTGCAATTGAAAACCACTTGTATCAGTTTGTAGTAATTTATCACCAGTATTTACATCAAAAGATTCTTCTTCTTCTTCTTCTTCTTCCTCAGCCTTTTCCCTCCACTGCTGGACGTAGGCCTCTTCCATTTTCCCCCAATCATCTCTGTTTCTCCCTCTTCGCATCCAGGTTCTGCTTGCTGGACTATCTCATTATACCACATTTCCGTCGCTTCTATTTTTCGTCCAGGGCCTCCAATGTAGGAAGGGTGCCCACCTAGTATTCTCTTGTCGAGCCATATGTCCAGCCCTCTGCCATTTTAATTTTGCAATACTCTCCATAATATCGGCAACTTTTGTTCGGCGTCTTATTTCTTCATTTCTGATTTTATCTCGAAGGCTCACGCCGAGCATCTGCCTTTCCATGGCCCGCTGTGTTTACACTTTAATTTGTGTATACTTTTTTCTGTTAGTGTTGCTCTTTCTAGGCCATATGTCAATATCCGGAGGATACATATATCGAACATTTTCTTTTCAGGCATACTGGGATTTCTTTATTTTCAAACAAGTGTTTCAATTTTCAATTTACCAAATGCTGCCCAGCCCAGACCTATTCTTCTTGGTAGTTCTGCTGTGTGGTTTTCGTTTCCTAGCTTTATCTTATGACCTTCTTCTTCATGTGCCCTGTCGGGTCCCCCCGACGTCGGCGATCATCTGGGAGAAAGTTTCCCTGTCCGGGCAGTGCGGAACAGTTCTTCCACGCTTCTTATTCCGGTCCACTCTCGGATGTTTCGAAGCCAGGAATGCCGCCTCCTTCCGACCCCTCTGCGACCCTCAATCTTCCCCTTCATGATGAGCTGAAGGATGGAGTATTTTTCGCCTCTCATTATATGACCAAAATATGAAGTTTTACGAAGCTTTACTATGTTGAGTAACTGTCTGTTTGTATTTGCTCTACGTTAAACTTCAAGATTATTAGTCATGTCAGTCCAAGATATCCTTAACATTTACGATGTATCCACATTTCGAATCTTATGACCAAAGTATGCATATTCGTCAACTGTTTCTATTTTCCAACTGTCAAAAGAATATTACATTCAATTTAATATTTTTTATTTATTTATTTATTTGGTAAATGTAAAAACTTAAGAGCGGCTGTATTCAATATAATATAATTAATAATACACTTTTATATTACACGCTTACCCACTTTTAAATGAGAATTTTATTCTCGTTTTTAAAAGTGGGGGGCATTGTCATATATGTATATATCAATTGTTAATGTAATCATAAGTGTAAGACATTAGATTAAATAAGTAAGGTATAGATAAAGAAACAAAAACACAAAGAAACATAAGTTATAAAAGTTAAGACATTAAATTAAATAAGTAAGATATAAACAATACAAGAAGACAAAAATGTAAGCCATTAGATTAAGTAAATAAGATATAGACTAGGAAACGTTTAAATAAGTTATAAAAATTAAAACACAAAATGTACTATTATTGAAGTACATTTGTGAATTTGAATTACGCAATTTTTTTATAGATTTGAATAATATTTAGGACGTTAAAAATGTTGAAAAGTTCCCTCGTTGGGAACATTGAGGGTTTCCTCAAAATCACTTTGATAATTACTCTCTGAACTATTTCCACTGGTAGTATATTAGACTTAAAAGTCCCACCCCAGCATGTTTATTGACAAGATATTTCGTAGTCTTAAGAATAGGCATATGAGTTTTCTCATCCTAGTGACTGTGGAATATATTTGCTGTTTCCATAATTAGCGAAATCAGAACTCTTAATTCGCTAATCATTTACAACATAAATCTTGTTTATTTTTCGCAGAAATTCGTCACGACGCGACGATTGACTTCTACAATCGATTATTTATTGCTCCAACAGTAGCCAGCGGTAGCAATCGCCACCTGTTGATTTAGACAAGGCGTTACTGCCGAAAAGGTAATTAATTGACCCATTTGATTAAACAGACTGCTTATCATGAGCTGCCCGGCATGGCTTAAATTAATATCCCCCGTGCGAGTACGACGGCCGCGGCAACGAAAAGGTTATCATCATGTTTGATAGAAGCCCTACCAGTTTTGCTATTACGTCACATATAATTGTATTATCAAGCTAAATTCAGTGTTGTACATGTAGGTGCGAAGTCTGACATGTTTTATTAAGCCCTTCATAAATCATCATTACACCACAACTGGCTCTACAACCCCTGCTCGAGGATTTCCCTCGCTATTATCACAGTGTACTAAGAACAGAAATACGTCTTCATACAAACTGGCCGCTGCCCATTAGAATGTGTGCGTGCGTGCTCGGCGCCGTGTACGCACGCACTGCGACGCACACATTGACATAGAATATGGGGGCGCAAGGCGGCGGCAGTAAGGGCCGTGCCTTCGGTGCCATTCGCGCTCGCAGCCGCCGCTTTAGAAAAAAATGCGCTTCCTGAAAAAAATGCCTTTTTACTCGTGGTGTCTGCTTGCTTGCCGTCAACAAAAATTTGGATCGATTTTTGACCCTTTTTCCGTGATCCAATCGAGCTGAAACTTTGCAAGCAGACTCGGGGCGACGATCAAGAAGATCTATAAAATATTTGTTAAAAAAATTATTAATTATAGCATAATTTCGGATTTTTAGAAATTTTAATGGTTTTTTCAAATAGAATCATAACCAAAGTTTGATTACTAGCAACGGCGGCCCGATAACGTCGCGGAATATTTTATAAATTTGAATTACTCCGTCGGTATACATAATAGATACTTCACTACGAATGTCGAAAATCTAAATTGACTGACAAATGTTTTTAGAATTTAAACTTCAAAGCACGAAGTGTCTTATCAAAGCTCAAAACATCTGACATTTTAGAAATATATTAAATTACTGTAAGTTTGGTGTTATGTTATATGTTTGAATTCGTCTTAAATTGTTGTTATATTTTACAAAGAAAGGGAGTATAATAAAAACCTGTTTTTTATGGGTTATTTTTATGTTTGTGGTGCTTTACTAAAAAGGTGTGTTGATTATCACAAAGACTGTGAGTTTTTAAAAGTCTACGTTGATGTTAATCAGCGTTTTTGCAATTTAAGTGCAAAAACTAGGTATACTAATTACAGAAATTTTCGGGTTTCGTGTCTACCTTATGCGTCGGAATCTCAAACGTTACGAGTTAAAAGAAAGGGAGTAAAAATAAAGTGACAACCCTAGCGTCAATGCATTAGTAGAACTCGCCGACAGGCCGTAGATAAACTACTGTTCTGGGTATACTGTGCTATTATGGACAAAGGAGCTATAACTATTTTGGACCCAAATTACTTAATTGCATGCTTGACGAATTAAAACAATCCGGGCCAACCACAATTTACAACCCTAACATAAAATACAAAATAAAACAGTGGATCCGAAACAAGGGGAGAGATAAAATAGGCACACTTACACAAACACACTAACACAATATAACCTCATATATATGATATATTTTCTTTTATGTTACTTTAAACACTTTATTATCTATTTACTATGTTTTGAACCTACACAATATTGTAAAGTATGCCTGTCTCAACACGGATATTTCTAGTGAGACAGGCACAGTCCAAACAAAATTTTATACTTAAAATTAAATAGAAATAAATAAATAAATAAAAATATTATCCCTGTTAGGTGCCAATTTTTTTAGGCTAGATTTGGGAAGACGGAAACGTCAACAAATATATTACAAAAGGATGAAGACTGAGATAAGGCTGCTAATCTCATGACAGTTCACAGGACAAACAGCTTCATTTTACATAGATTGAGCCAGCGACCACCGGATTTACGTTATAGTACAAACCTGCAATATTTTTCGTAGAGGTAGACTATAGTAGATATCACATTTGAGTTCACAATATATAACAACAGATAACAGGCAATACAGATATAAAAAATGAGAAAGTAAATCGTTAAAAAAAACTGACCCATAAAAACCAAGTTTTTACAATACTCCCTTTCTCATTTTCGGGTTTCGTGTCTACCATATGCGTCGGAATCTCCTTACAACTTACTGATTTGTATGAAAAAAACATTAAAAATTTGAAAAATCCAAAATCATACTATAATTTTTTTTTTTAACGAAAATTTGAAAAATCTTATTGATCGTCGCCACGAGCCTACTTGTAAAGTTTCAGCTCGATTGGATCACAGGAAAAGTGTTAAAAATCGATCCAAAGCTTTTTCGTCAAGCAAGCAAGCAGACGCCACGAGTGATTTTTAATATGTTTAACGGGCAGAGATATGACTTATTTAAGGTACAAGTATTTGAAATACAGATACAAAATACGTATTTCCATCTTGTATCTGAAATACTTTTTTGAATATTCATCTTGTATCCTGTATTTAGATACATTCTTTTGGTATCTTAGCATTTTGTAAATACTAAGATTGCTAAGATACTTTTTTCCAATGACGTAATGAGACCTCATCGAAGAAAAATGAGCGACAAAATGTTTGAAGGACAGGTTTTACTTAAGTCTCAGTTAAAACCTTAAAAATATAATATTATCGTTTTCTATAAAAATATTTTATCTTTAAAAAGTATTTGGTAAAGAGCACTATTCCAGAAAGTTATTTGTATCTGGTATCTTGCATTTTGTATTCCGGATACTTTGTATAAGGTATCTTGTACATCACTGTTAAAGGGACAGTACCTACTTATACACTCATATTTATCATTAGTCGCTTTTCGCGGGTCATTCATTCCGCCAGACACATTGAACTTCTATAAATAATAATCTCATTCCCTTTATAGTGACAAATCTGAATTTCATATATTTTATTCGAGCCACTATTTAATAATATTACCTTATATTTTAATGTTAAACTAACATATTTTTTGTGCCTGTATTACCTGTTATCTGCCAAAATTCCACTTATTTAAATGTCGTAATATTCAAAACTTTTTAAGTGTTGTGAACCTGTATATAATAATGTATTTATATACTAAATAATATCTATCTAAATGTATTTTAAAATAATTTGTCCACCTTATTTCTTTAAAAAAAAATTAATTCGATTTGATTGTTTTTTGAAACTGGTATCGATAAAACTACGCACTGCAAACCGCGTTTTTAGAGCAATCATATATAGATTCTTCCACGTCCTTCTAACTGAAAATCAGTTGGGAAAATATAAAACTTTTTTATGTAGTTTTATTACGTAGTTTAGGCGGAAACTGTATGTTTTCGCGCCTCGAATCTGATCTCAATATGGTAATCCGTATGAAGATAGTAGGAACGTGACGTCACGAATGAATCATGACCTCAGACAATATATAAAACAATTCAATAACGGGCGTAAACTGGTTTTACGAGAAAATGCACGTTTTACAACCAGTTAAGCCATGTATTCACTAGGGGACAAATCGCGAAACATTCCGCTCGACATGTCGCATCCAAGGGCGGATCCAGCTTTGGCGCCAGGGGGGGGTCACATAGTCGTGGTCAAGTCACAAGAAGTTATATTTTAATTTTGATAATAATAGATACTTACAAGTAAAACGTAGGTATTTTATTAATACATGTAACTACCTACCATACTTAAAAATACCTACCTATATTTAAATAACAAAATCAATTTTTCTTTCACGTCTTCTCCCGAAACGCGTTATCACTTCATCTACTCCAATGGGTACGTTTTTATTGACGTGGAGAAGTGGCAGTCCGATTAGACGTTCTTCAACCATTGAAGCTCTTAGCCACGATTTGATTCTTCGCAACGTAGAGAAAGATCTTTCCGCTGTCGCTACACTAACAGGTAGTGTAGCCATAATACATAAAAAATTTCTTATATTAGGATACATCTCAATATCGCAATTTAAAATAAGGTCGGAAATCGACTGCGGTATGTCCTGACTCCGCTGCCACTTCACCATCCACAGCCGATATTCGTTTACAACGACAGAAACTGGAGTATTATCTAGTAACAATGAATAATCGGTTGCTAGTTGTTTCACAGTTTCAATGACTTGATTACTGTATTCGCTTTTTGGCGTGAAAACGCTTAGTTGAAACAAATTAAGTATTTCAAGAGACAGACGGTCCTGTAGGTCACTTATTATTGAATCCAGAAGAGGGATGTATATTAGGATGTCCCATCCATGTATGAGAAAAAAAATTTTTGAGCTACACAATCACAAGAGGTATCAAAATTTGCGCAATTTTACACAAATTGCGAAAAAGGTAACAAAAAATAGAATTGTTTGTCATCTTGAGGGCTCTACCGAGCTTTGAAGTTTTGTAAATTTTACGTTTTTATAGAGTTAAACCGTTTGCCTAAAATAATAAAAAAAATCATGTTTAAAAGGTATTTTAGTATTGAAATTAATGAAACAAAGCTCAAGAAAATAAAATAAACAAAATATAGATTATAATCAATGACAAAAACTAAAGGTTTAAACTTATTTTTGTGTCCAAAATTTGGCATTTCTGCTCGAGATTGCATCCTGGTTCTATAAAGCCATCTCTAGAAGTAACGTCAGTTACACTTTGTGAGGCGGCTGTTATATTCACTAGGACCCGAAGTGCAACCATCAAAGGTCAAGAATAAATGACGAAGGGGTAAAATCATACAAACACACCATTGTAACGGTCTCTGCAAATACTCCTCTAAATATTGAATTGAACCCTTCCAATCGGTTTTAGTAGCAATTCCGTCACATTCAACGTAAATCACGTCATCTTAATTCCAACCTCGACCCTCTACTAAAGTTGTGATCGAAGTAAGAATTCCTTTTGCAGTGCCACGTCTTTCGGTATTGTGTGTCCCAAATAAATGTATCCAGGCTGTGCTAAAATTGAGATGTGGTCTTCTAAAACTTCTTTGCGATGGTCTTTTCGTCCATCATAGTAAATGCTTTTTATAAAAATACCTCCAATATCTTTTGAAGCTTCCGGGCTTTATATACATCTCTGTAGATCTTATTTTTATCAATAACCAGAGTTAAATCTTCGGTAGAAACCAAGCCGACGTCAGTCAAAACCGCAGAAGCAACAGCAGCAGATTTCGTGGATAAACTGTATCTATCACAGATTTTTTTCACTATCTTTTCAAATTGAGATGCTTTTCGAAATTGGATTTCAGTAGTTAAATAACTCGTTCCTTAGTTGGAATCGAAGTTTTGGTCCAAATAGTGTTGATCTCTTCGGAAACAATCACATATATATCTGATTTGGATGGATCTTTTCAATTATACGTAAATTTCATGTCTTTCTTGACAAATAAAATAAATTAAATGACGTCCCTTATAGTTGGTAGCTGCTGATTGTCAAGTTTTTTGTATGATCCGAACATAGCATAAGTAGTCTGACTACGACCTCTAACTTCTTATTTAAAAATCACAAAGTCCGCTTTTACTACTGTAACAATCGCCATGGTACTTTTTTGGCATAAAAATTATTTTGGCTACGAAGAAAACACTCGCGAGTCAAGTCAAGAAAGTCCTCAAAACAAGTTCAAACTTGAGGGTATTTGCAGGTTGAAACCTAACAAATTCGAAGTTGCTGGTAACGTGTTGTTGCATGCAAATCGAAACGTCATGTATGATTTACACCTAAATAGAATAAAAAGTCAATATTTTTTTGTATTTAGTTCAGGAGCCAAAATTGAGGATAGCGAAATATCACCATAAAAATGTCAATTTTTCAAAATTTTGTAGATCGGTAAAACCCTAAAGATATAGTTTTATTTTATTTTTAAAATTATTTTGGTAATTTACGCTCAATTACGCAAGTTTTGAGAGGTCTTGTGTTAAGATAAGTCAAAAATTTTTTTATCGGGACAGCCTAGTGTATATGGCTCTGCGGAAATACTCTTCAGCAGATTGAGCAGGTTGGTTATTGGTCCTATGTATTTGTCTTGACACTATTCTGGGACATTTAATTTCTACATCTAGCTGCTCAGCTACTTCTTTAGCCTCTTCAAAAAACTGTCGGTAAATTACGTCCGCATTTTCTCATTTATTTTGTAGAACACTTATAGTATCATTAATAGCGTCCACAGCTTTTTTTAAATCAATCGAGTTCGATTGCAATATTCTGCTTAAAGATACAGTAGTACCTGAAAAATAAAAAAGTTAGTAAGTGACTGATGTGAGTATGAGTATTTTAATTAGTGGTCCACCTAGGTCCTGGACCCAGCCCAGGGGGGGGTCATGACCCCCATGACCCCCCCC